>PQWD01005072.1:0-29930 GCA_019425675.1 Leucinodes orbonalis | reverse complement strand
CCGCATTGAGCCCGCGTACCTACATACACCCTTTACAGACTCGTGCCCCTTGATGGGTACGTATAATGAGCTGATGATGATGATTATAAAATTCAATTGTGTATAGTTACTTCATTTTGATAGAAAAGTTATTATGAAATCAAATCAAATCAAAACATATTTTATTTGCGTAATATGGGTTGTATACATAGGTTCACATTACATAAAATTTGTTCCACCATATACTGCCAGTCACATTTGGCATGCAAATATTATATACAAATTCAAAGAAACAATTAGATTTATACATTATTAAAGGAAACAAAATACAATTATACATATTAATTCCTAAAAACTTTGTAGTCTTTACTTCTTCTATTTTTTTGCCATCAAAATCAATTTCAAATTCAGGTTTCTTTTTTTCTCTGATAAATTGCATAATATTCGTTTTTTTTTAATTAATTCTTAAATTATTAGATTTCAACCAGTAAAAACGTCGTGGAGAGCATTCGTAACATTATGCTTATAATTACGTCATTATTATGGAATTTATAAAAATTGTGCTATCATCAGCGAAGAGAATCATGGGGTTGTTAGTAGCCTTAACAATGCGCACTACGCCTCACCGTGACAACAGATGTTAGGTCTCTTAGACCCGGGTAATTTTACCTAATAATGTCCTGCTCGGAAGGTATGGTTGTTTTAATGCGATTCTCTCTCTCTCTTCAACCTATCGATTACTAACTCAAAATTTGTAAAATTAAATGGTTCATATTTACTAAACACTCTTCATAAAATAAAGTGAGTGCATGATTGTCAATTTTAAAGAGATCATACCTTCGTCATATTATCATCACAATATCTATCATAAACAAGAGAGTATTGACGTGTTATTTTTTGTTACAAATTTTTTTTTAGGGGACGAGAGTCCGAGTGTGGACTAAACCATTAATTTGTGGTTTTTGATAGAAAGCGCTCGCTACAATTCTGAGCCTAATAACTTCTGAAAATTAGTAATCTACTGCTATTTATAATCATAAATTGAGTCAATAGATTTTAGCTTTGAAATACATCGAGCGTATGCATATTGCATCTCTATAAAGCTCTATAGTCCACTTTAAACGCCGATGGCCTGAGCGCTATGCACTCGCAAATGGAGTTATAGCTCCACCCTTTGTAAAATGCAGCGCTTTGAAATCGGCCGGACCGTCTCAGCCGATTAAACCGCGGAAGGTTTTTTAAAAGCAGGGCCTTTGCGTTCGTTCCTTTATGGAAATAGTCTACCTACACTGAAACGAACAGGACATGCAACACAAAGCGTTGCTTCTTTATTTATTTATTATGGACAACCAACAAATCTTACACTAATTCAATCTATAATACAATAACTAAAGTAAAATACAACCTGCTAAGTGCAGATGCAATTACAGGTTGCCAAGACATGCAATTGTGTTTAGTGTGAATATACACTTACTTTGTTTATAAATTATTACATTAAAAAAAAAAATACCATAAAAATTACCATCAATCTTAAAGTTTTACTAAGACGGTTACTAGAATAGCTACGGTTACTAGAATAGCTTTAGCCAGTCCTTATACAACCCTTATTAGATTATGCTGATGTTTGTTGCCTTGATGCTACTGAGGAACAATTGAACAAACTTGAGCGTTTGCAAAATTTATCTATCCGGTTCATTTATGGCCTTAAGAAATATGACCATGTTTCACATTATCGAGCTGAACTTAAATGGCTCCCAATACGTCAACGTAGGAATACCCGAATTCTTTGCCTTCTATATAATGTCCTCTATAACCCTACTTATCCCTCCTATCTAAGGAATCGTTTTTCTTTTGTACACCAACCTGATGATCCTTGTAGATCCCACTTAAGGTCTCTTCTTAATTTCCAGCACATAAGTCTGATTTCTTCTCCTATTCTTTCTCTGTTCATGCAGTCAGACTGTGGAATTCTCTGCCTTCTACAATTCGCGATAGTGCAAGTGTCTCCTTGTTTAGAAACGAGTTAAAGACTTCTATCTTTCTTCTATTTAAATTTATGTATTTGTCATATTTTTCTATCATGTAAATTTATCATTATTTATATGTCTATATGAATTAAAATAATTTAGGGTGCTTATATATTTTTTTAATAAGTTATGTATTTATCCATAATCATTATAATATATTTCATATATGTGTATTTTTATTTTATTATTAGTACACACTTGCCTACTTTTCTTACTTTGTTTCCTTTTGTTTTGGCCAGCTGGAAGAAATTTCATTGTGAAATAACGTGCCTTTGTTACGTACTTTTCCATGTTATTGTGTTTTGTCTTGTCTGTGTGTGCATAAATTGTAAATAAAATAAAAGTAGTTTCTTATAAGTTGACTGATTAGACCTGAAAATATCTATGTCTTTAGGCCTTTGAAGCACATTGTACTGTCGCTGCAACCTGTTTATGACTGAGTGGTGACCTATTGCTTTTAGACCCTTAAATATTACGTATTTACCCTGTCTAGGCATTTTAAAAGTTAAATTAAAAGAAACTTGACTCAAAAGCATAGGGCTATCCAGTCCCCCTTTAAGTAATTTAAACAAAAACATATGGTCCAATTTCTTTTTCTTCTTCTTCGTCCAACTTCAGTCTTCTGTTTGCCAAACTTTATGTAATTAAGACGATACATGTTAAGTCTCTTATTCCCGGTAATTGAACTAGAAACAATGCCCTCATTCTCAAACACAGAAGTGTAAGTGCAGTAGGCAGATTGAACCTTACGCTGTTTTGAATATTCTTAACCGACTTCAAAAAAGGAGATTACTCAATTCGACCGCATATATGTTTTTTATGTTTGTTCCCGGATATCTTCGTAATTTATGAACCGATTTGGATAATTGTTTTTTGTTAGAAAGAGAATAATTCAGAGGTGGTTCCATCAAGGAAGTCTGTGTCTGATGATGGAGACCAGAAAAATCGAGGGAAACATTTATTATGTTTTTGAAAAATTCATTCCATGTGACTTCGAGAAAGGCCGCGGGCGTTGGCACCGCTTCACCCAAGCCTTGCTCCGCCACTGGCTGGCCTTAAGCGAATAGGTGGTTGTTGAAGACTATCATGCTGAACCGTAGCTTAACGTGTCTTTCAAAGCGCAGAGAGACTCAAGATAATATTTCTCTGTCACCCTTCCCATTATTGACCAATACGAAAGTCGCTTTACTGACTTGCGAAATCTTTAACCGATTGCACTTTTACACCCTATACGGGTAGGCTCGTGCCCCTCGGTGGGGACGTTTAATGAGCTGATGATGATGATGATCTTCGGAACTTTACCTAGAGGGAGTTTTAGTTTAATGTTAGTTTTAGTGTTTTTGTATTGTACGAGTAAGTTTATACGGGCCTTATTGTAGTGTTCCCGACTAATATTTATTGCGTCTCCGCTGCGTCACTGTCGCCGTTTGACTTTTAATTTTACGAATAGATGGACGTGAACCAAACAATGTAAAAATATTGACATAATCGATAGGTTCCTACAGAAGTGTATGTCTTTATAAACTATGTAAGGCGTATCAAGTCATAACTGTCTGTGTGTAGGATCTGCTACCGTTCACTTAAAACGCTGTGGCCATATTTTATCGATAACAAAACTAAAAACCCAGTTTAACGGAAAACAACTTCGGATTAGGCATTTCTATGCATAGTATGTACGTATTTACAAAAAAATGGACATAAATATGTTTCTCCGTTGTTTAGTATCAATATTACAGGCAAGATGCTAAGTTTGGGGCTAGATAACGCTGGGTGATACATATATACTTAGAAATATTATACGCATATTATACATAGAATCCCGGTCTTCCGCTTTCCACATCCATCCTCTTTCGCAATCCGTCAGTCCATCGGGCCAGAATACGTTTTATTTTGTTATAAGTGTACAGAACGATTAGCAACCTCACCTGATGGTTAGTGATACGCCTAACCATGACAGAGCGGCATTAAAGGAGATCAACAACTGTTAGACAGTGATTATCCTCCATCAATGCCGCACTGCGCCCGACACCCGAGATGACAGACGTGAGGACTCTTATATCCATTAATTTAACTAGTATTTCTGGGTATGTTACGCTTGAGCTCGAATGGGTTAGTAATTTATACATGCTAAGTATCTTGAGGACTGTTATGCGCTGTTGTCATTCAAATATAGCACAAGGGTTCCAGGTTCGATCCCTGGGCAGTACAAATATTTGTGAACATGTTTGTTTGTATTGAGCTGGTCTTTATTTATTGAAATAAATATATTACAGTTAGTGTAGCCATTATTAAGGATCCATAGTAGCCACAAGCTCCCTGTTAACTCGTAAATTATGTGATAATGTCGGTGATTATTGGTCTATTAAAAGGTCGTGCTTTATAAATGACAACGAAATAAACTAACTAGACAATCGCCTTATTTATTCTTATAATATATAAGACTGTGCAGACTGTGATTTAGTGTCCATACATAATGTAAAATTAGAATAGCACTTAGCCCATAACTTCATATCAGGCGATGTCTGGGCGGTGGAGACCGGGAACTGGTTTAGAATTATGACCCAAGCTCATGTATTACTATCAACGGATATGCTGTTTATCAATATATTCATTGCAGTTATTTTTTATGTTATAGCGGGCAAACGAGCAGGCGGCTCATCTGATGGTAAATGACGCCGTCGCCCATGTACACTTGCAATACCAGAGGGCAAAGAAATGCGTTGCCGGCCTTAAAAGTAAGTTAAGTTATTGTATTTCTTTTTGCTTGTAATACTTCCTCTATAGCTATGCTAACCTATTCACAGTTTCTTATGTAATTATTTTAGTCAACTTTAATATAATAAACTCAATCATATAATTATTTCAAGTTCAAACCAAGTGGATTTATTTTTAGGAATTTTGCAAAATAACAAATGGTTTACATCATCCGCAGTTTATTGCAATAGCTAGTAGCGAACTAAAGCTTTGAGAGCAAGTTACAAAAAGTTGACCATTTATAACGCCTACTGAAAACGTTTAGCAATATCGCGTTGACGCATTTTGTTGGATAACAAAAGCTTTTGTGTTCTAATTTTGTTTCTGTTTCGTTTGTTACTGTTATATTTATGGTAAAGTGTAATGAAAATATGATGTAAATATAACGTTATAAAAGAAAAGTGTATATAGGTATTTTTGTGTTCGTATTTATTTGCTTCTTTCGCTTAGCGCGTTCTGAGCGCCAAGTGTACGAGCCCTAATTTAAGCAAAGAACTTGCACTGTGGATGTGAAAACTATATCTTAGAAAGGTCCCAATACAGATCACTTCTGAATGGCAAATTAAGCTTCTACGATTTAAGACTGTAGTTTTCTACTGAGAAGAACCAGCAAGAAACTCAGTTTGCCTACTATATATATAATTTCCTTTATACCTCTCCTTTATTAAGGTTGGCAAAGGACTTTTATTATCCATGGGTAACGTATATCGATATTATGCGTCCTATACCTACACTACTCGCGAAGTTTCACGCGAAGAAGTCCGAGACTGGCCGACTAGTTAAGTGTAGAGTTTATTTCGTGAACGCTCTGCCTGTAACTTCGAGCCCTTTGATTCAGTCCTAAAACCGACAACAAATGAAAGTTGCCCGTGGCGAGGCAAAGTCGGACGTAAGCCGAAGTGCCTCTCTACACTACGTCTAACCTCGGACAACTTCGCGAGTAGTGTAGAGGCCGGGTTATGCTTCCTATTCACTACTCGCGAAGCAATCCGAGAGCGACCGAGTGGTGTAGAGAGGAACTTCGTGAACGCACTTCGTGCAATTTTGAGCCCTTTGACTCAGTCCCTAAAACCGACAACAAATAGAAGTCGCCCGAAGCGAGACAAAGTCGAACTTAAGCTGAGGTTGGTAGCTCTCTACCATTGATTTAAATATACTTTATATTTATTTATCTCAATGCTCTCTACACTATCGTATTCCCCTTTGCAACTTCGCTAGTAGTGTAGAGGACGGGTTAGAATCTTCCAGTCGTCTACCGATGGTATAAAAAAAATCTACAAGCGTTCCGGCGCGACATCATCGTTATACGCGCCGGCGAGCAATGGCGAGCGGCGCGGGCGCATCGGCCGCATTACATAACTTGCTTTCTTCCGCTTACAATCTAATCTATACTAGGGTTGACTCCGAATTCATATTTACATAACAAAACGTTACGAAATATACCCAAGCGTTGACTTTGACATTGATCGGAGCATTTTTGTTTTCAATTTTATTTAAATTATTTGGTAAGTGTTCCCAATATTGTGAATGTAAATTATTGGTTTAGTTATTTTTTTTTACCTCATGAATTGTTATTATTATGTTTATCAATGTTGTGTACGCCAATAAAGGGTATATGTACCTGCCTATAAAATTTATCTAGACATACAATGTTGTGTATATATACTGTTGGTAACTACCTTTTTAAATATATAAATAAGACTAGTTGATAACGGCGCACTTTGTGCCGGAAATTACTTAGAAGTATTTTTTTTAAATCGGCACAGTGGTTTTTGAGTTTATTCTTTACAAACATTTAACCCGGAAAAATAGATCAGAAACTTATAAAGTTCAAATTATGTTCAAGTATATGTAATAGTCGCGAAGTACGAAGCTATTGGATTGTTGCCTTCAACGGTAATTGGTTATTTAATATATCCAACGATTTGTTTAGTGTTATCACTTGTACATATTTTTGCGCTTGTTACTTTTCACTAAAATTCTACTTTAAATTATGTATTTAATAACTGAATTTAATATGATATCGATGTTACGTGTAAATGTGTTTCTAAATAATTAAATACATACTGAAATGTGTGAGTATGTTATATTTTTAATTAATAGTTTAGTGACTATCTTTCAAATTATTTTAAGGGACAAATAGCAAACTCGCTATCTTATTATTTACAAAACAAAAAAAAACACTTACAAGATAAACAAAAACAATTCAAATATATACATATTTACAAAAATCCTAGAAACATAAATAAATACAAAAAGATATTTATTCATATACTCCCTATAATAAAATATCTGATTGAGTCGCCATCATGTGGAAAGGTGCCCAAGAGGCTGGTCACGTTGCCACGCTGAATTGCGTGGCTAATTCTCTGTCCGAGATAAAGGCCAGCCTTCGTATTAATAGTTATGACAATTTCCAAGTTATAAAAAACAAATTGATTTTACATTAGACAGTGATCGTAATATTAATCGAGAGCTTCGGTGGCTCAGTGGTATGGACTGTCGCCTTCCTACCGGGAGGACTGAGGTTCAAATCCCGACACGTACCAATGTATTTTCGAATTTTCGAAATATAAATGTACGTTATCCGACGCTCTTACGGTGAAGGAAAACATCGTGAGGAAACCTTTCATGCACGCCTGCGAAGAGATTCGAAGGTTGTGTGTGAAGTCGTCCAATCCGCACTGGCCCGCTGGACGACTAAGGCCTAATCACCCTATACGGGTAGGCTCGTGCCCTCGGGGGACGTTTAATGAGCTGATGATAGTTATATTTCACATCTTTATACGAATAGTACTATTGTTGCTTTAACCATTAAAAGACTCGTGAGCGTAGCGTATTTATCGGACACACCTGCCTTTGAAATGAACGTTAATCCAAAAATGAACACAATGATCACGCGTGCACCGAAAATACAGCCGTAAAATTACATTTCTCAAACCTTATGCATTGTTACGAGTACAAAACCAATGATATTCTGTATATATAAAGGTAGATACGCCATTCGTGCCTCAAAAACCAACCGCCGAAGAGAGTACAGATTGTACTCTTTTGTTTAGGTAAAGTGTTCGAAATTCGAAATATGTGTATGTGCACTGTCACTGCATTCGGAACACTTTTTTCGATTGTTTTGTGAGCATTTCACGAATCCATACTTTTAACATCATTGTACAAAACAAGAAAAACGAACATCGTACGCGCGATGGCGACTGTGTGCTTTGGACACGAGCGAAAAGTATACAGACTTAAATCTATACATATATCATTGGAGTGTCTGTTTGTAATATGAATTAATCGCTTTTTTGGGTTCCGTAGCTAAATGAAAAAAAAAACAGAACCCTTATAGATTCGTCATGTCTGTATGTCTGTGCGTTCGTATGTCACCCATTTTACTCAGAAAACTATATTTCAAACTTTGTTAGTATATGTATTCTGTGAACAGCTATAAAGATTTGACAAGAAACTTGAACAGAAATTAATTTATTTTAGGGGTTCCCCATACATTTAACTGAATGTCATAAATTTTATTTTCATCTTACCCATACGCGTGGTGTATCGCTGAGTAGGTCTTAAAAAATGGTATTGAGGTTTTTACTATCATTTTATTTATAAATTGAATAGTTTGCGCGAGAGACACTTCCAAAGTTGAACAAAGTATGTCCCCCCCTCTCTAATTTCTAAACTATAGGGTTGATAAAAATAGTATATGATGTACATTACCATAAAATCTAACAACGGAATTAAGTTCGAACGATATCTAGTCTGTAGTTTTTTTTTACTTCATTAACGGTGTACCACTATTTTCTCATAATAAAGCTGTAGTAGATGCCTAATTATATAAAAATATTTTATTTTGTATTACTTGATGCTGCGGAACACCCCACGGGCGAGTGCGACTCGCACTTGGCCAATTTTTCTTTATCGTGCAGCCAGCGTTTGAAACCTGAAAAAGGTATGACGGTGCAAAATTGATTTGTATTGTGATAATATTAATTAAGTAACATTATTAACAATCGGAAAATGTACGTATACTAAGTTTATTTATTTATTTAAGGACAACCAACATAACAAACGATGATATCATTCACAATTAAAACTTATTTATTACATAACAAGTCGCTGTTATACTTAAAGGCTGCCACGACATGCACTAATGTATGCCTTTTAATAAATTACTTAAATTACATAAGTTTTAACAATTACAAGTTAACAATAAAGGAAGCTTTGATAAAGTACCTATAGCGTTTGAACTGGTCGCTGGTGGAGGCTGGATGAGATAAGCGACCGGAATATCTGGCGAAAAATGGGGAGACCTAAGTCTATCAGAGGACGGAACATACTAAAGAGGTAGAGGCAGATTCATTAAGCCTGTAATTTGGGTACTAAACAACTGATAAACATACTTATTTACATTGTAAATACAAACATATTAAACATTGAAAACACCTAGACCAATACAAACAGACATGTTCATGCACACAAATGTTTGTACTGCCCGGGGATCGAACTCGAAACACTTGGTGTAAAAGCCGACGTCTGAACCAACTACAACACATAGGTTCACAGTAGTTCACATTAAATTGTATTAAATTTAGTTAGCTGTTTTTTTTACACCATTATAGTTTAAAAATGATATTTTGTATATATAAAGGTAGATACGCCATCCGTACCTCAAAAACGAACCGCCGAAGAGAGTACAATTTGTACGCTTTTGTTTAGGTAAATGTACACTCATTCGAAATATGTGTATGTGTGCTGTCACTGCATTCGGAATACTTTTTTCTAATGTTTTGTGAGCATATCACGAATCCATGCTTTTTTAAATCATTGAGTTTAAATGCATTTTATCCAGACGCTGTCTGCCGACAGTTGCCTTATGTAACTTGCTTTATACGGCAAGCGCAAAGTTAAATCTGCGCAAGCGACGCGCTAGGGTTCCCAACACCTTTCCTTTAATATTTCTTTTGTGACAATATATCAATCCGTTTAAGAAATAGTACGATTATAATTCAACGCTAAATTTATTACGTCGTTCGTTGAAAATTTCACGCGATGTTCAGGGCCGGATCTACGTAAGGGCTGTTCGGGCTGCAGCCCAGGGCCCCAAGGTTACAGAAGCCCCAAGACCCCGCTAAAAACAATAGCCGGAGTCGATTTCTCTTTCACCTAAAGGTTGTCTGGAAGTAATCGCTACCACCGCTATAAGGTCGCCTTCTATACAACTTGTACTTGGGTTGATTTAAGTAATACTTATGTTTTTATGGTAACCTTACAGAAACAGTTTTTAACATGAGTTAAGTACAAAGTTAGGTTCTTCAGAAGTTTCAGCCCAGGACTCCATAAATACTCGATCCGCCCCTGGCGATGTTTTTGTTTACTGTCCTTTGTTATTCTGCATTTGTGCTTCAACATTATACCAGTACCATTTGCCATACAATTCGTTGAAAGAAGCAGTTCAATTCTAGTAGACTTAGGACTTACGTCTTAAATTCAATATTCGGAAGCAGATTTACTTTCTGTTAGAAAGCCTTACATACTGTACACTGTCCTAAATAAGCACAAATCTATAGAATATTCTTCAAACAGAGAATCAGTTAGAAGGAAAGCTAAAGCAGCCTCTTTATCAAATGTATACACTCGTTTTGCAAAATGTCAATTCCCATACTTATCATCAAATATATACAATACAATAAACAAAACCTTAAAAATATATTCGACACTTCGTTAGTTTGGTTTACAAGATAATGTAAACAAAACTAATGATGTGGCTAAAGTGTTTAGACTATAACGAAACGGAAAATATTTTGTAAATTTAAATAATTGAAACTTTTCATGTGTTTGCACTATACAAATTACTAATAACAATAGTTTTTATCTACATAATATCTACTTAAATTATTTTATTTCATACGTAAGGTAAATATTTAAAGGGCTTTTAACATCCAGCCTTTACTCCCACGCGTGCCCTCTACGGTGAGGAGTGATTACACTCTGAGGGTTTTGGAATATTAATATTTTTCAAATGGCGCCATACCATAATCCTTGTATTCAAGGATCCTCTTTGATGTTTTTATTTCTTATGATTTGTTATTTCGCCTATTAACATTATACACGTTGCTTATTTTGATATATATATATATATACTACTTCAATAAATCTGTGTCAATTCATAAACGCCTACTATTAGTTGCATAGTTATTATTGAAGATGAGATTTGTTTGATTTTGTCCTCTATGAGCTTACATACTCGTGACGACTCATTTGTTGTTTCGGTTGAGACTTCGACTGCAACATCAAAGGTTCCGGGTTCGATCCCCGGGCAGTACAAACATTTGTGTGCATGAACATGTCTTTTTGCAATAGTCTGGGTGTTTTCTATGTATAAAATGTATGTATTTACAAAATGAAATGTACACATTTAGATAATATATATGTATGTTTATCCGTTGTTTCGTACCCATAATACATGCTTCACGCTTAACTTGGGGCTAGATGGCGCTGTGTGAATGTCAGTGGATATTTATTTATTTTTATATTTATACTCTTGGTAACTCCTGCCACACAATGAACGAGGCTCTGCATTTTTTAACTTACAATCGCGATTGTCCGCAGGCACTCTTTAGAATTTCACTTTAAAAATAATGAAGGCTCAGAGATCAAGGTCGTACTAAAAGTGAAAACAAATTTAAGTCTCTTAAGGCACGAAAAAAGCGCTTATAAGAATCACATTCAGCTACCATCAAAACTATTAACTGAGAATATTTTTGGCAAAAACTAAGTCTATCAACTAATATTCATCATTATCATCATCAGCTCATTAAACGTCCCCACCGAGGGGCACGGAGCCTACCCGTATAGGATGATTAGGCCTTAGTCGTCCACGCGGGCCCAGTGCGGATTGGACGACTTCACACACAACCTTTGAATCTCTTCGCAGGCGTGCATGAAGGTTTCCTCACGATGTTTTCCTTCACCGTAAGAGCGTCGGATAACGTACATATATTTTTCGAAAATACATTGGTACGTGTCGGGATTTGAACCTCAGCCCTCCCGGTAGGAAGGTGACAGTCCACACCACTGAGCCACCGACGCTCAACTAATCTGAAGAACGAACAACTAATATTCTAAATAAAAATATCGTTAGCTTAGGTGGTTAGATCATGTCAATAGGATGACATCTCAAAAATAGCATTCACCGAAATATGCATGAAAAGATGAAATAATAATGAAGAAGTGAAAGATGTGCCTCAGATTCGTAACAAATGCAAGGATTAGTTTATTAAAAAGCATTTATTGCGACTAGCAAATGTTTAAGGGTAGTTACATGGTGTGGACTGTTGCCTTCCGAACTTCAGGTGCAGGTTCAAATCCTGCCACGTTTTCATTGTTTTTGAATTTTCAAAATCATATCGTGTTGGTTGTCCGTCTTATGGTGAAGGAAACCATCGCGAGGAAACCTGTGCACGCCTACAAAGCGATTCAAAGGTTGTGCATGAAGTCGGCCAATCCGCACTGAGTCCGCTAGACGACTGACGATACATCCTTTATGGGTAGGCTTATGCCCATCGGAGAGGACGTATAACGAGCTGAGATGATGATGAAGCGCAGTTTATCATCACCGTCGTAAGATTTCTAACATCACTGTCGTAAGCATGATACATGATGCAAAAGCTACTCTTTGTCATTACACCTATAATGAATTATAATAAACGCGTGCATATTAATTGCTCCTCTAGAAAGATCACAAAAACTATGCGGTTGCCGTATTTGTTGCTATTTATTTAACTAAAATCAATGATATTATGTATATATAAAGGTCAATACGCTATCCGTGCCTCAAAACGAAGCGCCAAAGGGAATACAGTTGTAGGCTCGTTGTTAAGGTAAATTGTACGCTTATTCGAAATATGTGTATGTGCTGTCGCTGCATTCGGAACACTTCGATTGTTTTGTGAGCATATCACGAATCCATACTTTTTACATCATGACTAAAATAAACTTTTTGCAACAAAATTCCAACTGAACATTAAACATAAGACATATCCACATTAAGCCTTTAATACCTGCTAAGCACCATTTATTTACCTCGATTATCAAAACATTTATTTTTACAACTAGCTTTTGCCCGCGGCTTCGCTCGCATTAAATTCGGATAACACGGTACTTTCATTTATCACTATACATAGGATTTCCCTCCCTCCAACTTTAATGGTTTCGGGTCAATTTCAGAATTTTTTATTAGCAAAAAATATGTTATAGTGAGCTAACCTTAAAAGATAGACATATGCTGTCGCGGACTTTTTGTAGACCTTTAAAAGGAGAACAATACTCTCATACATGACTTTTGTGTAACTTTAACCGTTTACGCAGCGTACGCAGCGGAAGCTCCAAGTATGAAAAAATACCCCCGATTATGAAACATTTTCATTACTGCTCCGCTTCTATTTCTTGTAGCGTGATGATATATAGCCTATAGCCTTCCTCGATAAATAAGCTATCTAACACTGAAAGAATTATTCAAATCGAACCAGTAGTTCCTGAGATTAGCGCGTTCAAACAAACAAACAAACTCTTCAGCTTTATATAGTATAGATAAATTATCGACTTATTTACAAATATCTTCCATACCAACGATGGTCGAATGGCGACAGCGTTTATATAGAATTGGTTTTCGATAAAATCTGAATACGAAAAAGAAATTAACATTATAACAGATTACATTCACGAAATACTGGAATTATAAATTATGTTATTTTGGCAAGCGTAGCATAGGACGCCCTTTAGGCCGATGGACCGAAGACTTGCGAAATGTCACTAGTTGATGAGAAAAGCGGAGGACCGGGATATCTGTCCCAGAGTGGGGAGACCTATGTCCAGCAGTGGACTGCGACAGATTGATAGAGAGAGTGAGAAGTAGTCGGTTAAATGACAGACCCCACTAATTATGTGTAATTCAGTTTAATTTATATTTAATTGACAAAATGGAGCATAAGGCTTCATCATCAGTTCATTTAACGTCCACACCGAAGGATTGCCCTTCGCCCACCGGTAAAGGGTGTATAGACCTTCGCCATCCACGTGACATTTTACTATTATTAGGTAAAATGATATTAACTTACATAATCTGTAATGTTAATACTAATAAAAATAAATGATAAAAATAAATACCTTTAGGACATACATTTTCGATGTGACCTGCATCATATTAATTATTAAACTATAAGTGAAGTATGTATAATTTTCATCCACATCTTTAAAGAATAACGTTCATACTATAAAAAATTATAAGCCATGTCAAAGAAAAAAGAAACCCATGTGCAAAAGATTTGTCCTAGTTGTTATATTATATTTCCAGGTTAAAAAGGAAATTCCAGATAATTAGTGCCTAATCCGCCGAAAAGCCTGAACGTCACGGTTCGCATATTTTCTATAATGTTTCGTTCGGTTGCAAAAATTCGGTTGTAATGAATTACGGAAATCATTTTTTGCGATATTCCATGCCTATGGGTTCGTAATAAAACTGTCATCTATAATTATGACAGTGATATAGGCTACTGCACATTCAATCTTTTTTTATTCGCAACTAGCTGTTCCCCGCGGCATTACCCGCGTTATAAGATAATCTCCCGCAGTAAAACAAAACTTACAATTGCTTTGTTAATTTAATGAAACGCGCGGCCGCCACGCGGTCAAACATTGCTCTATTTTTCCAAAATAAATAGTATTCAATAAAAGTAGCCCTTATTTTCCCTTATTACATCAGCTTTCTGCCAAAAAAAGTACGGTCCAAATCCATCCAACCGTTTCAGAGATTACCCGGAACAGACAGACAGACAAAAAGTTTTAATTTGGCATATGTACCGTATATTTATTCATAAGCATGAAGAAACAAAATGTTATTTCAATATTATAGACACTCCCATTTTATTTAATAGATGGGTTTTATGTTTGGCCTTACACGGTACACGTTTACCCAGGACATGCCTATTCGATCTAGCCACCACACACCACACATCTGAAGACACCGCGGTTATAAGTCTATGGAAACACAGAAGCAGGAAGGGCGTTCCTTTGCCTAACTGTGCGGACCAAAAGAGACGCAGCAAACCGCTTAGTAACTAACCTTCTCATTCATTGCAACATGCAAATGTAATATTAAACAAAATCTTCATTTGTTTGAAAAAAATTAAAACTTACGTAATTTTAATACTATGAACGAAAACGAACTTGCTGTCCCATATCAAAGACTAAGTAATGTAGGAAAATCGTTTGTTGAAAGAGGCATAGACTAATTTAATTAAATACAAAGTTTACTATACAATAGTTGAATATTTATCGGATAAATCTTTGTAACAAATTATTGTAAAGCTACATAAATGACAAAACTCTGTAACCAATGATATAATCTAGCCTAAATTTAGACACTCCCAAATATTATTCCAGTACTTTACGCTATGATTAATAGAAGTAAAATGTATAACATAATACATGGGGGCCTTCATCAGCAGCCACTGCAGGGCATAGGCCTTCCCGCACGGAAGAGATAGGCCTACCACCCTCGGATAGGAGCCGGGACCAACGGCTTAACGTGCGTTCCGAAACACGAAGGGACTCGATATAGGTTGTTTGGTCACCCATCCCAATACTGACCATTTCGATAGTTGCTTGACTTGTGCGATAGTCTATCAAGCCTTATTTTGAAGCTAATGATGACTGTGTGTTAGGACACATCGCTCATCCTTAACTAAGCCAGAGCATATGTAATTCACTATGCGCATTAAGTTCAAAAATGGTAACAAAATGCGGAAGAGCGGTACGATACCGAACGAAAAAATGCCAACGTGCACCAACCCTAGCAATTTTCCAAAGCAATCATTGAAGTTCAACAAACTGCGCACGATTCGATCGTTGAACCGCAACTAACCGTTATGCTCTCTCGCTCTCGCGCGCACGCCGAGCGCTATCGCCGTCTTATTCTCGAATATAATATACCTCCTACAGTTTCCATTGAACCTTCACCAGTATGGGAAAACTAAGTATCGGATAAGCAGCGTTCGATGTACAGCACGCGTCGCCGCGCCGTGTTAGAAACACTAAGAATAAGTGAACTGGCTCCGCTGATCGTGCTTTGTCTCGTGATTTTAATTGGAAACGTAATTATGCAATAGCTTACGTGGTTTGTGGGGCTATGGGTTTTATATGGTCGGGTAAATGACAGCTTCAACATATGCCCTTTGGTTTATGTACAAACAATTGAATAGGAATCCGCCAACGATAGGTCTGAATACTAAATACCATAGAAATCCGAATACAACGATATCTGTGCTCAAACCAAAGAGCAATTGTCAAATTACAAACACTACGTTCTCCTTATGATAAACTCCTAAACTAATATTAAAGCGGAAAGATTAAAAAAAGGACTGACCATCATGTCAGTGGATAAGCTGTATACAAAAAACTTTACTATTGTGATCGCGAGGAAACCAAAACATGGCATCAAAATTGTATGGAAATGAAAGTTATTCAGTTTAGGTCTTTACAGAGCACTTACGAATGGGGGCCGAGGGTCCGATTGAAAAAACCTTTGGTTCTATTATGTGATGTCGTCTATTGAGAACAATAAATATATTTGATAACAATCGTTAATTTAGATTAGCGTCAAGAAATAATTTGCCTTCCTACCTAGGTAGACAGGAAGATACATTATTAAGTAGGCAAGGTACCTTACCTACTTTAAAATCTGAACTCAATCTCAAACAGATTAAAGCCGATATTCAAACGCACTAGGCAATCAGAGCGGTTAATTACCAAAGGATTTAGTGTCCAACAGCAACCTCTCCGAGGCACTCCAGCCCGTGGAAATGCAATACCTACTGTTCCCCAATTCCGCTAATATTAAAATGCGTTGATAGAAACGTTAATGTTTCAATATAGTAAAATGTTTGCACACATTTGATCCGTTTTAAGGTATAAGATCAGCAAGTTGAAGTGGCAGTGGGCTGGTCACGTATGTCGCAGAACCGATGGCCGTTGGAGAGAACGAGTTCTAGAGTGTAGCGTAGGGAAGCGTAGCGTAGGTAAGCGTAGCGTAGGACGCCCTCCGGCCCGATGGACAGACAACTTGCGAAAGGTTTCTGGTGGAGGCTGGATGAAAAAAGCGGAGGGCCGGTATATCTGGCGCAAAATGGGGGAGACCTATGTTCAGCAGTGGACTGCGATAGGTTAAATAGAATAGAGAAGGTATAAGATATTCTTCAGCAGTAAAGCATAACCTTAAATCGTTAAAAGGTTTTACTTTATTTATCAAAAATAAAAACAATCCTAGTTTTTCCTTATTACTGCCATCAAAGCTACCTGCCAAAAAAAGTCCACTCAAAATCTAGCCAGCCATTTCAAAATATAAGCTGGTTAAAACAGACAGACGAACAGACAGAAAATATTTTGGAGTATGTACTGCATGAAGAAAAAAATGATTTCATTTTAAATATCAGAAGCAGACGCTCCAATTTTATTTATACTTTAGGTATTAATTAGTGGCACAATTAGTCAATTCATTCTACTAATAACCATTTTAACCATTCACATTAAAGTTGTACTAGAATACCAATTCTGCAGTTGGATTGTAGTGTCATGATGGTGTAGAATGTTAATTAAATTAGTAGAATTGGAGACCTGGACTTGAATAGCGCTTAACTCGGCCGTCTCCGCTTAGTTACATCAACGCAGACATCTAGAAGCACTAAGTGCTTTCCGGACCGACTTTTCATAATATTAATTAGAGAGAGCTGGAAATAATCTATTGAACAACTATGTTAGTAAGTTATTCAATTGATTAATTCCCCGCTTCGGTTTCGCACGGCTATTTAGAGATATAATAAAGATTTTTTTTTTATATCTATGATATTATACTTTATGTCATCCGGTGGTAATGATTTTTATGTCATAAGTGCACGGGACTGTCAGTGTGCTCACCTGGTAAATGATACACCTGACTATGGCAGTAATTTTTTTCTGTCAACACAGCTCTGCGCGCGTCACCCGAGACGACGGACGTTAGGTCTCTTATACCCGGTAATTTTACTAGTTACAGTGCCCTCATTACGAAACTCAAAAGTGCAAAACGTTTTTATTTCACGGGACGATATCTGACACTGCGGTAGTATCTACTTATGTAGGTTTCCAACGGTGAAAGGATTTTTAAAATAATAAGATTCGTAGTTTTTTCAATGCAATTAAACAATGATTTTATCTACCTATATAATATTTGTACCTATAGATAATGCAAAATTGTTTTACTGACTAACAGTGCCCCTCGAGTTTGCCCATGAGGAAATACGAGTAAGCTTATGTTACTTGAAATTACATCAGCTATCTGCCAGTAAAAGTCCCGTTAAAATTAGTACAGACCTTCCAAATATAAGCCGTTACAATAAAATAAATAAAAAAATAAAAACATGATATTACGAGTACATGCGAAATTCAGAAATACGATACATATTTTAATACAACAAACAGACACATTAATTTTATTTGTAGTACCGATATATACCTATATTTAAAATTAAACTGCTTTATATTATTTTGGCCACCCACAAAATGGTCAGATGACCTAAGGAAGGTGTCGGGTACCCACTGGATGCAGATAACTTCCGACAGGTCGGCGTGGAAGTTATTGGGGGAGGCCTATCAGCAATGGACATTATGTGGCTGAAATGATGATGATGATGATGATATTATTTTACCTCAACAAGGAATCACAATTATAACTCATTGTATCTTTTATGTTTTCCGCGATGGTTTGAACGTTTTCATTTATTAGCGCAGTTTTTCTTTGAACCTTTCTTTATACAACAACCTTACAATTCTTATCGCAACTTTCATCAATCGTACTAAGAGGTTTGAAATGTACACCAACTTATGTACATATACGAACCTGTTAGGTTTATCGCATAGTGCCATATAGGTTCTTGTAGCTATGAGCTTTACCTGCTAGGATTGTCCAATAATCCCTTTGTCGTAGACCCGCACACGAGACACATCGGATCAAAGTGCCAGAGATGGTATCACATATCAACACGACTATTGAAGCATATTGTTGAACATAGCCTTTGGTTGAAAGTGGCCTTAAGCTCTTAGTAAGACATTTGAGGAGATATATATGACATTATGTGAAAGTTTATAATACATGGCGTATATCCAATGATTGCAAATAAATAAACGATCCATCTGGTGTAATGATTGATACGTGGGCTCTTACACCAAGGGTTCCGGGTACGATCACCGGATAGAACAAATATTTGTGTGCATCAACGTCTGTTTTGGTCTGAGTGATTGCGATTTAATAATATGTAATACTTTACAAAACAAAAAATGTTTACGAATTTGTTTATCCGTTGTTTAGTACCCATATTACAGGCTGGATGCTTAGTTTGGGGCTAGATGGCGCTGTAAATGTCATTATCACATTTTTATTCACACTTGAATACTGTGTCCCGCGGTGATATCGACACTATAAGTTATTTCCCAGCAGTAAAGCGAAGCCTATGTATTAATCCAGGTCGTCAGCTCTGTATTAAATCCATATCAAATTGTAGTGTGTGTAATCAACCACCCTCACACATAGGTATAAGCTAGTATATAAGCGTAGTTACAAGTTATTTCATAGACATTAATACGAGAGTACACTCGATACATAGTTTTATTCCGTCTCCCGGTCCCCACATCGCAAAATTCAATATCTTTTCAGTTTAGACGTGAAATATGTAGTAACAAACATACACACTCACAAGCTTTCGCTTGTATTAGTGTAATCTATACTAATATATAAAGCTGAAGAGTTTGTTTGTTTGAACGCGCTAATCTCAGGAACTACTGGTTCGATTTGAATAATTCTTTCAGTGTTAGATAGCTTATTAATCGAGGAAGGCTATAGGCTATATATCATCACGCTACGAGTAATAGAAGCGGAGCAGCAATGAAGAATGTTTCAAAATCGGGGGTATTTTTTCATACTTGGAGCTTCCGCTGCATACGCTGCGTAAACGGTTAAAGTTACACAAAAGTCATGTATGAGAGTATTGTTCTGCTTTTAATGTTCTACAAAAAAGTCCGCGACAGCATATGTCTATCTTTTAAGGTTAGCTCACTATAACATATTTTTTGCTAAAAAAAATTCTGAAATTGACCCCGAAACCTTCAAAGTTGGAGGGAGGGGAAATCGTATGTATAGTGATAAATGCAAGTACCGTGTTATCCCGAATTTAATGCGAGCGAAGCCGCGGGCAAAAGCTAGTAATGGATAAAGTAGTAGACCTTAGATAAACAATAAACTAACTAGAAGGACAATCACACTCAAAAATGTCCGCCGCAATAGTCAGCCCATCGCGTCAGTTGAGCAGAATTTTCACCTAGAAGTATGCTCGTGCTTTTGATTTTGTACCCTTGTAATGACGCGGTAAGGTCAAAATTTTAATGTACAATTTTATGTCATAAATATAAAAATAAGTCAACGTATGTGTCAAGCGTCGACATTTTTGACAATGATATTCTGTTACAAAGGTAGATACGCCATCCGTGCCTCAAAAACGAACCGCCGAAGAGTTTGTACTCTTTTGTTTAGGTAAATGTTCGAAATTCAAAATATGTGTATGTGTGCTGTCACTGCATTCGGAACACTTTTTTCGATTGTTTTGTGAGCATATCACGAATCCATACTTTTTTAACATCATTGGTTCAGGTCAAAATTTTAATGTACAATTTTACGTCATAAATATAAAAATAAGGAAACATATGTGTCAAGCGGCGACATTTCTGGTTGATATTTCTTCGTGATTGTGCATCGAGTAAGTTTACTGTTTATCTAATATTTATGCCTCAGTTTTACCAACTTTTGTGTTCAATAAAAACATGGAATGGAATGTATAGGTCCTCACACGACCTATATTTCGCACCATTCAGCTCACTACGGTTGGGGGTACCCACATCGCACATCCGGCACAATGCCTCCAAAGAATCCAATAAACTTTTATTGGATTTTCAATACTTCGTACTTCGAGGCATAACTTCATATTTCAACTTCACCACATAGATGAATCGAAGCACTCCACAGTGCGTTTCTGCCGTTATTTCACGGCGAAACACGAAATTGCAGAATTGGTTATCCCCGGAGATATTTCCTGAGTGATACAACATGGCGTCCACCAAAAAGGGCAAAAAGAGTTGCAATATATCACAAAATATACTTTTTTTTACGTTATAACTTATAAGTGTACAGGACGGTCTGGAAAAAAGAACACAAGAGCCTTTGCTATATATATTTTGTATACCTAATATATACCTTCTATTGAACTCTACAAACTCTATCACTACAAAAATTAAACTGCTGATGATGCGACATATCTCAACACAAAAGAGTATTTTCGATGTATATTTTGTATACCTAACATATTTTTTATAAACTTCCAGTAACCTCTATTACTACAATAATAAAACTACAACTGATGAAGGATGATGATACTGATGACTTGCGTGTGGTTAATGGTGGAAGCTGAACTTGGTAAGCGGAGGACAAGGATAACTAGCGCAGAGTAGAGAAGATATATATTTGATATCTAAGAATGAACTGCAATACACTGATGAGAAAAATCAGCCAGACTGGTATCGAGATGATAACCAATAGTGAAGATGAAGACATTTTTCATAATTATCAGCCTAATTTATTTATTCAAACAAACATGCCTTACTGAATGGACAAACACTCCGACAAGTAAAACCAAAAAGAAAATTAAAAAGATACATGCTCTTACAATACAATTAACCATAGATATAGGAAGAATCTAAGGTTCCTAGCAATTAATGGTCAGATCCATGTCAAATCGAAATATTAAAATAATGAAACAATCATAGATTTCCTAATACAGGAGATGGGGCAAGCCGCGTTTTTAAGTGCGACAAATGTAAGCTCAACGAGCATACACTGGCTGCCGGTTTACGCTCTGTGAGACGAGTCAAGACGCACGAATATTAGAAGAAATTACCGTTTTTTCCCAAAATGCCATCCTGTGCATTTGTAACATGCCATCATCGCAATGAATCAGTAAATTTACCAAGAAATATAATAACTTTTCACAGGTAAGAACCAAAAAGAAATTGCGACACTGGGACTGCCTATAAACTTGGCGGCTTGTCCAGTCTAATTGTATATTCGGATGTCTGTGGAAACAATTGTCAAAGTGACACTAACACTTAAATTATATCTACTAATGGCCCATTAGCTGAACTTCACATCATAGCTGTTTTTGATATTGAAAATCTTCAATATGTATACATTCGTACTGAAATGATGAATTTTAATACATATATGTAACAAACATCATCATCATTAGCTCATTAAACGTTCCCACCGAGGGGCACGAGCCTACCCGTATAGAGTGTATAGGCCTTAGTCGTCCACACGGGCCCAGTGCGGGTTTGACAACTTCACGTGCAACCTTTGAATCTCTTCGCAGGTTTCCTCACGATGTTTTCCTTCACCGTAAGAGCGTCGTATATCATTCATATATTTTCAAAAATTCGAAAACACAGTACGAGGCGGGATTTGAACCTCAGCCCTCCCGGTAGGAGGGTGACACTCCATTCCATTGAGCCACCGACGCTCAAACAAACAAATAAGTAAAAAACATAACATAACTGTACATAACAACATAAACGGAGAAATTACATCCCCATAGCTAAGAATTTTTCCTATACATTTATTTATCTTAAATACAAGCATAAGTTGCACTTTTATGTTTCGGGATGAGGGCACTGTAGTTAGTGAAATTACCGGGTATAAAAGACCAAACATCTGTCTCTAGTATCGGGCCCAGTGCGGCAATGACGGAGAATAATAACTGTCTATCAGTTGTTGGTCTCCTTCAATGCCGCTCTGTCATAGTCAGGCGTATCACTTGCCATCAGGTGAGCGTTTTGATCGTCCTTTACATAATTATAACAAAAATTAACTTGTTTTCCCTTAGTTATTCTCAACGTATATTAAGTTGTGGGTTAATTATAAATAAATTGCATCACTGCAAACCGTTTTCAATTTTAATTATTATAAAATCGTTTAGCATATTCCAACATGTTGAAACACGGTCGTCGGTTAACAAGCTACGGAATCGTATTAGTGATGTGACGATGGTCTGATATAATAACGTTGGGATATTTAGCACAGCACGTTACCCACAGAACGACAGATGCTACATCTAGGTCACTGGTTAAGCTGCATATTAGTTTGGCAAGTGGTCAGTTAACGAATATGCATAAATTTGGTATTTTCCACCATCCGCAATAAAATACCAAACCTTATTTTGATAAAAGCGCAGCTTAAATATTTTATATGTCGTTTCATTGATCACTTTTATTTATTTACAATATTGTATTTTTAAATACACTGAAACCAATAAATATAAGGTCAATTGATGATAGTGTGCAATGACGTCACATATCAATAATCTCATACAAAATATATGGAAACGTTCCTTTTTGACAGTTCATAAAAAAATGCGTCAGCGATTAGTGGTGTCAAATACCCAATTAGTTGCATATTTTCAACTTTATTTTCAACCTATACTAATTACAAAGTTAAGTTTGAACGCACTAATCTCAGGAACTGCTGATCGGATTTGATAAATGCTTTCAGTGTTAGACAGCTTATTTATAGAGACAGGTTATAGGCTATATAACATCACGCAAAGTTCAAAACTAGCAGAGAAGCAAGGAAGAATGTTTAAAAACAACTAAACGCTTCCGCTGCGTAAAAAATTGAAGTGTCGCAAAAATTATGTATGACATTGTTCCCATGTAAAAGCTGTTGCAGGCTTTTTTAAAGCCTGCAACAGCATATTTCTTTATACGTGGTAAGTGATACGCCTGACCATGACAGAGCGGTTGTGATGTAGAACTGATAGACAATTATTATTTCCCATCAACGCTGCACTGCACCCGACACCCGAGACAACAGATGTTAGGTCTCTTATACTCAGTAATTTCAATAGCTACAGTGCCCTAATCCCTAAACACAGAAGTGAAAAATACTTGTATTTGACGGTACGATATCTGGCATTGCGGCGGTAACTACCAAGACGACTCAGTAACGAGTCTACCACATAGTTAATACACAAAGTTGCATAACTATTAATTATATATCATTTCAACAGATATTCATATTTGTCGGAGCGTCGGTGGTTCAGTGGTGTGGACTGTCCCCTTCCTACCGGGAGGGCTGAGGTTCAAATCCCGACACGTACCAATGTATTTTCGAATTTTCGATAAATATATGTACGTTATCCGACCTCTACGGTGAAGGAAAACATCGTGAGGAAACGTTCATGCACGCCTGCGAAGAGATTCGAAGGTTGTGTGTGAAGTCGTCCAATCCGCACTGGGCCCGCGTGGACGACTAAGGCCTAATCACCCTATACGGGTAGGCTCGTGCCCCTCGGTGGGGACGTTTAATGAGCTGATGATGATTCATATTTGTGAAAAATAGAACTCTAACAATTCCGAACCATCGGGTTTTAATATATCATAAAACTTGTACTAATCCCAATTAACAAATCAACATAATTTTCTTAAAGAAAACATTTATACACAAAGCACACGCAAATAATTCACACATATATAAAATCCACTGAACTATTGCCTTTACAATTAAAGCAAAACAACAATTCGTTCGGAAACTGCACGAGGCAAAAGCTCGCCATGGATGATTCAACTGCACTTTTACTTATGTTAAAGGTTCAAACGTGCCCTAACCTATCGCAAGCGTTGCATAAGACTCGGTCGACGACCCGGCCCCTACCATTTGCACTTCCGAGCTCAGTGAGATCGCATCGTAGGGGACAACGGATAATGAGCAAGGTAGTGATTTGTGTTTAGTTAACAGCTTGAGGTTGAGGATTTGACACTTCATCAAATAATAAATATCCACTGACGTTCACATAGCTCGAAACTAAGCATTTAATATGTAATATGGGTGATTAATAACGAATGAAAAATTAATAAATATCCACTGACATTCACACAACGCCATCTAGCCCCAATTGAAGCTTGTTTTATTAGCAAATTAAGCTTATATTACGGGTACTAAGCAACTGTTTTTTTTTGTAGAAGCATACATATTATACATAGAAACACCCAGACCAATACAAACAGACATGTTCATGCACACAAATGTTTGTACTGCCCAGGGATCGAACCTGGAACTCTTGGTGTAGTAGTTCACGTCTTGACCATCACACTACATAGGTCGTCAAACCCATGTTAACCTGTATAATTTAATTTCTTCCTTAATAAGTGATTGTTATAAATTTTTAATGGGAAAAATATTCTT
This sequence comes from Leucinodes orbonalis, assembly GCA_019425675.1. Taxonomy (NCBI): domain Eukaryota; kingdom Metazoa; phylum Arthropoda; class Insecta; order Lepidoptera; family Crambidae; genus Leucinodes; species Leucinodes orbonalis. The sequence continues at coordinate 4,796 of PQWD01005072.1, read as the reverse complement.
TAAACCTAAACCTAATACCGGTTCCCTTCAAGTACTTAATCTCATCGAAGGCCCGATGGCGTCCGTGCTGTTCAAGAACATATAAGTGAATCAACTATCGTAATGGACATTATTGGATAGGTGACCGGAAAATATTATATCGAGTCCCTCCGAACTTCGGAAGGCTCGTTAAGCCGTCGGTCCTGATTACTATGTTAAGATGGTGGTCTTTCACACCCACCAATCCGTACTGGACTTACATGGTGGGTTACCGCCTGAGTTCCCCATAGCAATGCTGTGGAAAACTTTCTCCCTCGAGTATATGGTGATTGTATTATAAGCTGATAATGTTTTATGTTACGAAGTGAACAGGACGGTCAGAACGCTCACCTTATGGTAAATGATACGCTTGTCCATAACAGAGCGGCATTGAAGAAGAACAAGTTACTATTCACAATCAATGCTGCACTGCACCCGTCATCTGAGACAACAGATGCAAGGTAGTAGGTTATACCCGGTAATTTCACTAGCTATGATGATGATCATCATCATCAGCTCATTAAACGTTCCCACCGAGGGGCACGAGCCTACCCGTACAGGGTGATTAGGCCTTAGTCGTCCACGCGGGCCCAGTGCGGATTGGACGACTTCACACACAACCTTCGAATCTCTTCGTAGGCGTGCATGAAGGTTTCCTCACGATGTTTCCCTTCACCGTAAGAGCGTCGGATAACGTACATATATTTTCGAAAATTCGAAAACACATTGGTACGTGTCGGGATTTGAACCTCAGCCGTCCCGGTAGGAAGGCGACAGTCCACACCATTGAGCCACCGACGCTCAAGCTATGATGATAATTTATAGATATTTCTTGTGACGCAACAGCCATACATTCTAGCGTCATAATAAATGGCAGAATGACCATTTTTATATGTGCATATTCTGTAAACCGTTAGGTATTGAACCCTCACGTGCTACGAGTCACGTGTGTATTTTGATTCATAAATATTATTTATCAATGGCCTTTACAGCCATTCATAAAAATGGAGGGCTAAATTAAAAACTAACATATTTTTGTGGACTTCTATGCCAATAAAAGCACAGTAAGGATATCAGTGATAAGTCACTTAATATTTGCTTTCGATCTCCGGGCAGTACCAACATTTGTGTGCATGAACATGTCTGTATTGGTCTGGGTGTTTTATATGTTAAATATGTATATTTTTATAAAAAAAAGTATATAAGTATTTATCCGTTGTTTAATATCCATACTTCAGGCGAATGCTTAATTTGGGGCGAGATGGCGTTGTGTGAATGTCAGTACCTATTATCAATAAAAGTAAAACATTGCATACTTAATTAATAAATTTCAAAAAGCTGTGATCTGATTTAAGTATGACGTACTGGCATAAAATAAGACCTTATACTAAAACTTTTAACGGATGCGGATTGGGGATGATAACGACTATCAATAGAGCGTAAGAGGCTCATTGGTATGGGTTGTTGTTTCTGATCAGGGAGGGGTGCAGGTTCAAATCCCGCCACGTACCAACGTCTTCTCGAATTTTCGAAACTATATATGTAATGTTTATCCGACGCTATTACGGTGAAAGATCGTGATAAAGCTACATAAAAATGCAAAGGCCCGCGTGGATGACTAAGGCCTGTACACCCTATACGGGTAGGCTCGTGTGCCCCTCGGTATGGACATTATAATGGGCTCACGATGATGGCTGCCTCCATGATCAAGTTAGTTTCGCGGGGAGACCGCCAAGTTAAAGTAACTTTGTGCGATTTTCCCCAGTTTGGCTAGAACATTAAAGGCTGAATCACCTAATTTCCAGCTCCGGAGGATATTATATTTCTATTCAACCTATCGCAGTCTATTGCTGGAAATAAGTCTCCCCCATTTTGCGCCAGATATCCCAGTTCTCCGCTTTTCTCATCCAGCCTCCAGCAGCGACCTTTGCAAGTCGTCGGTCCATCGGGCCGGAGGTTCAATCAAAAGTATTTTCTAAAACCCACGAATTCCGCGGAGAAAATACCCTGTGTGCGATTCTTTTCAGTTTGGCTAGAACTTTGAAGGATGAATCAACTTATTTCGAGATTCGGAGGGCACGTTAAGCTGTCGATCTGATTTCTATGTTAGAATGGTAGTCGTTAAGACCCACCCGATCCGCATTGAGTCCGCTAGTGGGTTAAAACCCAATGGACACATAAGTCTGATTTGCAGGAAAACCTGTGTTCTACAGTGGGTCGTTTTAGGCTGATAATTAATGGTTATTAATTTATAACGTTTACATTACATAACGATTTTTACCTTTTCTTTTATGTTAAAATCTACAGGACGCTCAAGGCGCTCACCTAAGCCCAAAGCTTGGTAAGTGCATTTTTTATTTTTTTTATGTTACCAAGTATACAGGACCATGACAGAGCGGCATTGAAGGATACCAACAACCGATAGACAGTTATTATTCTTCGTCAATGCCGCTCCGCACCCGACACCAGAGACAACAGATGTTAGTTCTCTTATACCCGGTAATTTTACTAGCTACAGTGTCCTCATCCCGAAACACAAAAGTGCATAACACTCCTATTTCACAGAACGTTATCTGGTACTGGGATGGTACTTATCTCGACGACTCAGTATCGAGTCGCCACCTAGTAACACCTAGTAAAAGTTAAGTAGCTAGTTGTTTTCTGTAGAGTCAGTAACTTTAATATGTTACTGCTATTTCTTATTCCAATTAATGTTTATTTATTTTTCCTAATCTATTTCTCACGAGGCTTTTCTTGCTATCTCTTTATATGTAGAAAATGATTGTAATATCGTTTTGAATTAATAATTGAATTAATAAATGGTAGTGCACGAAATACTGTAATTCCTGAGGCTTGCTGATATTTTAGCGCTAATTTAATGTCATAAAAATTTTAAAGTCCAATGAATGATAAAAGTTAATAATAATAAATGGTTTCAATAAATCATAATGTTTTGGTTATTTTTTGTTTATTGCGTTGGAACGTAAAACATTAAATGTCGGTGGCTCGGTGTTGTCTGTTGCCTTCCGATCTGGGGTCGCAGGTACAAATCCCACCACGTACCGAAGTGTTTTCGAATTATTATTTATACGTTATCCGACGCTCTTACAATGAAGGAAAACATCGTGAGGAAACCTACGTGGTGCGCCTGCGAAGAGATTCAAAGGGTGTGTGTGTTAAGTCGCGTAAACTCGTACCCCTCGTGGGGACGTATAATGAGCTGATGATGATGTCAAACAAATTACATGGTATCACTTATTATGTAACGAACATCATTGTTCACAATGAACTTAGCACTCTACCTGATAGAATTTATTTGCCATAGATTTTGAAATATTAAATAAAATTTTGTTAATACCACCCTTAAGCAAACTTAATCCAGGAGTTTTATAGAAAAACAAACATTTTATTTTGGTATACTACAATTACATATAACAAACATTATTTCAATGTAATAAGTATATAATAAAAATGAAAGTTTATGGTAAAAGTCATGACTATGAAGTGGTTTCAGTATATATAGAATGGAATATGTCTTTATTTGCAAAAAAACATGGTATAAAGTTGTACATTAAATTTTGGAGTGCACATTTCGCTATGTATAGTCAGCATGCAAATATTATTAATATTAATATGGGGGAGACCTATGTCCAGCAGTGGACTGCGATAGGTTGAAGAGATGCAAATATTTATCGGATATAGTTCTTGTTTATTTTCTATCCTTTAATTTATGATATTAATTATATTTTATTGATATTTATTAGTTATGATATTTATTTGCCGAAAAAAAAAACGCCGGGTAAGCTAGTAGGTAAGTGAAATTCAAATGTTGTAAAAATATACGTATTTGATTGGATTGTTTAAAAACGATAGTGAAAGATAAACAATAGGAAACAGTGTAGTCGATTCTTCACGTTATGTTTTATGAAAATGAAATATATCTTTTTACGTGGAAATAATTCGTCTTAGTTTAAGTTGTCGACATCGCTTTTGTCTTTGACTCATAATACAATTTATAGGTACATTTTATTGTATAAGTTCGCAGTGCCAATTTATAAATATTATGTTAAGTATACCATACATATGTACCACCGTGAAAGATGATATTTACTTTAGTGAAAGTTAATACATTAATAAAAATATAACTTTAAATATAAATATATCTCTAAAACATAAAGATAGATTATTATTATACCTTATAGCTTTATTATATTAATTTAGTATAGGTTAAAGTTATATTAATATCATTTCATAGCAGCATATCATTTCGCCATATTAACTTCGTAATATATGTATGATTTATTGGAATTGATGTGTTAATATAATTAATTTACTTCTTAAATAAATCTCGCGAGTAATCCCGATTTATTCGTAGGTTATAATAACAATTTTGGAATTTTCCAATATTAATACAATAAAAAGTATGTGACGAAAAGTGTCGAAACAGCTAAAGCATACGGAAATAACCAATAGTATATCGATTGTAAATGAAAAATCGATCGCATGTAAATTTTATCAAAAAAACGAACGTGTTTCCTGAAACTGTTCTATTTTTGCATAGCTACAGACGATAGACGAAATATATTTATAACAAATACGTTTCTTTAAATTTTATGCCAAAATATTGCGTCAATGCGATCCAGAATGTTCAATATCTTTGTGCATGTACATGGATGTACAAAATAATAAATGTAAGTTTGTTAACTATAGTGACTGCTTCATATTGTATGTAAATAAAACATCAACGTACAACCGATACCGCCAATTTGTTACATTAC
>PQWD01005070.1:0-69954 GCA_019425675.1 Leucinodes orbonalis | reverse complement strand
TTCCTCGCCTTCTTTGGATCTAAGTTAAACAATGTTTTGTGCACTTCATTAGGTTTAGTATAGCTTAACGAAGAATTACTCCGCCAACGCAATTCCACTAACATTTCGACTATATTTTCACGCGCATTCAGATATTTCCCACAAAGATCCCGGACCGGATAAAGCTAAATTTTTCGAAATCACGTTTTGCCTTCCGAATTAACAGAAACAACAAGAATCTCGCCGCTAAGGAGCTCCATTCTTGGCACCATAAACACATTCTTCGACACATAGTTGCCGCGATGTCGCAACTTACCCGCCATTACTTAGCTCCGATGTCCCTGGAATTTGTCACAATCCTTCTGTAAAACGAGAACCGAGGTGCACGTTACATAATTATTTCTCCTTCATTATATTATAAAGCCGTGGTACTGAAGCGGCCGAAATCCAGCAGCTTCTAAATATTGTGGCTAGCTTCCTATACGGATTTACGATGCTCAAAGGATTATCTATAAAGCTCGTTGCAATGTTATCTTACTGTTTACGCTTTATATAAACAAGATGAGAGCGGGAGATAGTTGAGAGTTGAAACATGAGTTGCTTTATTCACAATTTTATGAAGCAGTTAGCTTTGAAGTAAACGACTGTTGAGTGTTAGCCTAGTGCTAGCAGTAGCTATTTAATTTTAAAACTTGCTATGAAATTCTCGTAAATATGGCAACATTTGGTATTCCAAATGTTCTAGAAGATTTAATTTCCCTCAAAACTAAACAATCATAAACGTTCAATCTTCATTTCTGACTGTTGTTACACGTGTAACTCAGTGTGTTCAATTTGTTTGTTTAGTATAAACATAAGGTAGTAAGATTATGCAATCACTAATAAAATTGATACCTCAACTATTACGTAAGTATTTGACATAAAAAAAGTAACAAATATTGACATAAAACCCACAAAATACTGTAAAAACTAGGGTTTCTCATTTCTCGACCTTTTTTATTTCTCGGAGCACGAGAATTCTCGACCACTATTTCCCGGGAATTCTCGGGTTGTCGAGAAATATTGAAAAGCTCAAAACATATTTGATTTAACAATAAAACTATACTTTTTATGCAATATTCAACATTTATCAATGACCAACGTTTATTTTTAGTTTCATGTGAGTTTAATTTAACTATAAAAAACTTTAATTAAGCGAAAAAACTCTAGCGAGATCTTCTTATCATTATTTCTAGTTTCTACAAACAAATATACTAAATAGTCTTTTTCTTTGAAAAAAAAAAAAATAAAATATCTTCTAAAAACAATGTCATCATGTCACCACAATGAAACTTAGTACCTTACATACTAAATAATTTATTTTAGTCTCAGTCTGTACTACAAACTTTTCAATTACGTAGCATAAAACGACAGTTTAATTCCTTATAAAAAATAACAATCAGACTAGCTTAATAATTACGAGTAACAGTAAGGTACATGTTCCTTAGTTTAGTCTTTGTATCAACTTTTCAATATTTGTTATAAGTAAATGGAGTCTTTTCTTTACGTAAGTAACATAAAAATCTAATAAATCATTAAAAATCTTAAGACCAATTACAATCACAATTTAAAGCGGAAACTGCTTCAAAAGCTAACCCACGATGTCACGTTATCATTAAGAAAATAAGCCTTTAAAAATACAAGGGCATTTATAGCATCATCTGACAATCGGTTTCGTATTTTTGTCACAAAGTTTCCAGACAAGGAGAAAACACGTTCGTTTTCTATTATGTACTCTAGTATAACGTATTAGAAACGTTTTTCAGAAACGTAATTAGCTGGGTCTTCCTGAGAGGAACTCAAATCTTAATAATTACAACGACCGTGTGAAATATCAAATTTCGGTGCCCTCCTCTAATAGGACAAATTATTTCATTTAATTTCGCACGACGCGTGGCAGAGCCGCAACGAGAACGCAAGCGCGTTATCAAGTTTTTAATTTTTTGACTGAATTTCTCGATTTCTCGACCACTTTTTTCTCGTCTCGAGTAAGGCAAAATTTCCCGGGAATTCTCGGTTCGAGAATTCTCGAAGAGAAACCCTAGTAAAAACAGATATATTCACTTTTTTATACATAAATTCACGTCAGGCAATAGTCTTGTATATTTTTCCTAAATCCAAAAGTCGGTATTACGTCTTCTGCACTTATTGATATTTTTATATTAGTTAAGATATAAGCTAAATTCAATGCCAATATGCCTCCATTTTTATATTTATAGCAACATTGGAAGCATCTGCTACGTCGGATACGGTGCCAAAAAGCGTTGAAACTAAAAAAATAATACATAAAAAGGGCGTAAGTGGAAAGCAGGGTGGAGAATCAACAAGTGAATTATTTCTTAGTCGAAAATCGGCAGCATTACTCAGCGAATTTTGTTGTTGGCTACAGTGGGCGTGACTTGTATTGCTTCCCATTAAGACCGCACTTCGCGTCTTGGTTAATGTTGTTGTGACGTGAATTTTCTGAACACACAATAAATTTTAGTTTTACCGTGTTTGCGGTTTACTTGTTATAATCATTTCCTTAGAAATTCTAACGGTTTTTCTTATCACAAAATTAATCTGTGATTCAGTGAAAGTAGGATTAAATAAAATGGTTGATGAATATACGCAGCTTAAGGAAAATAATTTGTCAGGTAAACCATGCGCATATTTAGTTCCGTGTTTTATATCTTACTTATCTTTCTTTTAGGTAGGCTTTAAGTACTAGACCCCATTTAACCTGAAATTTAAATAATACATGAAACAACCAGCCTTTACAGTAGGTACAGGCTTCGTATAATGTTTTTAAAACATTATTTTCATGGAAAAAATACAACAAAGCTTGGTCAGTCTGAAACTAATTTTAAACTAGGCTACTACTACTCAGGAAATCCTCGCTTTGCTACCCAAAAAAAAGTTGAAGCCATTTGTAACCGACTGTCACAATATTAAAGAGCGAACAAAAGCTCGCGTTGACTGGCTCTGTTGATGGGTAAAAATGAACCGACGTTTTTGTGCGTTCAAGTAGCTCCTCGGATAGCCCTGCACCTCGCGTCACTACCTAACTCAAGAGAAATAATTCACGCGGAAAACAAATGACTCACTTACCTGTTGATGCCTACACACACTGAAATGAAGGTTTAGTTCCGAGCTGAGACGTGACTTGCTTCTCTCTCATGATTGCGTATTTTTATTATAATCCGCCACTCGCTTCGTGACACGAATAAAATTAACGCTTTTGCAAGAATAAAATTCAACGACCAACTGCTTTGTATTCTTCATGCTACGGCGTGTGTGCCGTTTGGTGGTGAGATCCTGTAATTAAACCTCGGTGTTTCTTATTATGCGTCTTTATTTAATAAATATGCTAGTGCACGATTTTATGAGAGCTAAGAGAATATGCAACGTAATAGTCATAGCTAAAGTGCAGGTCGTCACGCCAATTTATTTTATGTAAAACTGCTATATTTACTAAGGTTTTCAATGGAATGTTTATGATTTATTTTATTAATTTAAATAAAAGAAAACATCGTTTAATTAATTCAATGCAAGAACTGGATGAATTTTATCTGTAGGTATCTTTAATTCAAAGCAAGAACTGGATGAATTTTATCTGTAGGTATCTTTATAACAAATATGTCGTAAGAGTTCTGAACGTATATTGTGATATACTGTAAACGGAGATTATTACTTGCTCGTATCTAAGTTGTTTCACGAGAAATGTGTCTTCTACGTGCTTACGCAACCATCTAATACTGCTGTTAGAATGGAAAAGACAATATTTATACATTAGCGAGAAGCAAGGATATAAGTTTGAATCGGTACGTTTTCTGGATGTAAATCTCTGCACCGGAACTCTGCATAATTCATGTGACATGAAACTGTCTGTATAAGAATTTACACTGCAGCGTAACGTAGAAATGGGAAACGCTTCGGGTTTATCATATCTCTTTGACGCGAACGGGAAATGGTACAAAAACAGCCAGAGTTTCAACTGTCGTCATTTTGTTCAAAGTTTAATATTGCGAGGAGTTTTAAAATTATAACTCGTACATATTTGCATGAGGAATGCGACCCGTTTAGTGCCTGCTCGCTCACGGAATTTTGTCAAAGTCCGCTGTGACGTGTATCACCCAGCCGAGGTTTCTTCGGCGACACAATGCGTGTGTTGGCGCTCTTGCATTCTTTCACTCGAGTCCTACAATGTACACTACAGTATGTTATCGAGAATTTGCATAATACGTTTTTAAAGTATGAAACGTTTCTTTGTTTCCCTTATCTATTTGTTTTATTAACATTCATGTGTTAAGCTTGTAGACGTTGAAGCGTAGCAATTGAATTACAGCGGTGCGAGATACAGTAAATAAAGTGTAGTGCGCATATTGCTTTTATTTCTAATCAATGTTTAATGTTTGCATGGAGAAGCATTTATGCAATGTTTGACGATAAAATCTAGAGGTCAGACATGTTACATCGCAGCAACAGAGCGGCTTTGTTTGTACACTAACCAAACAAATGTCTGGGAACGTCCGTCGGTTCGAGCGTCCAAGGAATTTTGTCAAAGTCGGACCACGGCCGGGATGGGACAATACATCTTCATGCAACATTCACGGGCCCTTGCCTCCACATTATTAGATTGAGGGACAACCGACTTATATAAACTATCAGATTCCGATCCCGATCCCCGATAAGGGGTTGCTTAATCGATGTCGGTTTCCATATAATTGTTGCGTGTGTAGTACCGTTTTGTTCCATGGCGATAGGGGACGGACCATAAATTATTTGTTTGTTCTATTGTTTACTGAGTAAACTGCTTATGTATGTATTAATGAACTAGATCTCAATGTATTTACAAAAATAATTCAATAATCATTTCAAATTATTCTTAAAATGTTTTTCATAAACTTTCATTATTATTAGTTCATTTAAAACATTTGACACAACTAATCTCAAATCCAATCTCACCCTTCGGCTCGGAACTGAGTAAAACTACAAGTTTAATTATTTTGGTAGGTGAAAAAGATGAAATTGGGGTACTTATTTCGAGATGATGAACACTATCAGAGGTAAATAGAGATCAGTCAGAAAGTTATCTGAGTTTATTAGATGAGTACATCAACATTTATTACAATTCCATAAGTCTCATGACCTTGACGACGAAAACTCATTGGCGATAAGGCGCTCGTTAATTCTAAACTGCAAAGCTTATCCCACCGCCGTAAAGTAACATGTTTGTCAGTTTTTTACAGGCTCTACTTTGGTGAGTGTTCTTCCGAGCTCCACGCACTTATCCCATCGTCACCCTTTCACCATAGGTTATCAAGGCGAACTGCAAAATTTCATCTGTTTGTAGTTGACGTTCCCCGCATTCGGACTAAGCGTTTTGCGTCTTCTTTCATTATGCGTACTGCTAGGGAATGGAATGACCTCCCTGCGTTTGTGTTTCCGGCCACTTACAACCTCGTGGCATTCAAAAAACGAGTGAATAGCCTTTTTCTGGGCAAGCTCGCTCCATCTTAGAGCACGTCTCTTCCCATAGGATAGTCTGTGCTCAAGAGTAAGCCCATCAGATGTAAAAAAAAACGAAAGTTCGGTGTAGTGGGATGAGATTTGACTCTAGAGTTCTACTAGAGAGAATTTTTAGGGGTTACGTATTTTTATGTTGCAAATTCTATCTATGCCACGTAGGATAGTGATCCACCACACAAAAGGTACAGTTGATTTTTTAAAGATTTTGGCTTACTACTGGATGTTAAAAGCTTCCAATTGTTAGTTGAGGCATTAAGTGGGGGTGGGGTAATGTTAACTTGAAACGGCCTAGTAAGATCTTCAATTGATAAAGAAGCCATTCAGTACTAACACCAGGAAGCCCCAGTTCTTATTACATAAAGCACCTCTTATAATATAACTTCAGAAAATAATCCCGAAGCAAGTTATGCAATCTAATTACAGATTTGTTTGTAAAATATATTCACAGATAACACAATAAGCTGTCTCTATATTTGCTCTATATACGGGTAGGCTTGTGCCCCTCGGTGGGGACGTTTAATGAGCTGATTATGATATTCGCTCTCAATAAACAATATCATGTCATAGCTTATTATATCTAAAAATAAGTTTCACGCAATGACTCGGATAGCGAGCGACATTACGCCGTTCCTTCGGGCAGTAATGACTGTGTTTTCCTTTGTGCCTCGCCGGTAACCGCTCCGCGTAATGCTCCCGATTAATATCGAACGAGCGAGTGGTGCAGTGAGTTACTGTAGTGCAGCTTCCCGATTAAAGTATAAAAGAACCGTTTGTTATAGGGAGATTGATTTGTGAGACTACCTTCCTTACAGCGAAACGGCAGCTTGCGAAACAAGCAAATTGACTTTGCAGTAGATACAACGGTACAAAAAGATGTGTGTTTAATAATGCACGAAAAACAAAGTAATCAGTTTGTATGATCAAAAAAATAATCTGTCCAGTAGCACATTAGTTTCTCTGGTGTTCTCATCCAATTTGCTTGGACCTTTCAATGACCGTATTATCAAACATTTACTCCACATAATTCAATGGGTGACCTCTAGATATTTCATTGCCGAAATCTTTCTATGTTATTATGGGACCCGTTCACCAGTACATGCAACTGATAGTAAATGACACACCTGCTTATGACAAATGCAGTGACGAAAGAAATTTTGTTGTTAGTTTTTCTGAACAGTTCAGTTCAGTTTCTTGATATAATCATGAAATTATCGTTACACATCACTCAAGACGAGAAGTTTCATCATTATCAGCCTAGTATGTGCTGATGAAAGGTCTCTCCTAATTATTTCTACATGGCCCGATATTTCCACCCACCTTAGCTAAGTCATCGGTCCATCTTGTCGGTCTTTCCTTCTGATCCTGAAGTAGAGATGCCGCTTGTGAATTTTTCCGCCTCATCGGCCAACATTTCTATGCGGTGCATATTCTGAGTATGTATCAACATATTCACGTTAATCCTTAAATCTTGCTGTAATTGTACTGATATTTGTTCAACCACTACATATAAAAATCTACAAACGTATGTTTCAAATTATGCACTGAATGGAATGACGGCGTCTGCACTTTACCTTTTTATTTTTCAATCTTTTCTATTGTTGAAAGCGCTCTCTTTGAATATGAGAACAGCGAGTGGCCGTTCACTCTTTTAGGATACATTTAAGTAAGTACCTTTGTCGGTATTGTCTATGAAAAAGATACTTGTGCTATCCTATAATTATTTGTCTTGTATATGTTTTATATTTTAATTATTAATGGGATATTCTGGTTTCGTATAAATAATTGGCATGTCAATAAGTTATAGTCATTCCGAATGAGTTTGAAACAGTTTATAGGTATAATAGTATAGACGACCCATTTGGTGTTGCGGTTGAGAGGTCGGCCGCAACACCAAGGGTTCCGGGTTCGATTCCCGGGCAGTACAAACATTTGTGTGCATGAACATGTCTGTTTGTAATGGTCTGGGTGTTTCTATGTATAATATGTATGTATTTACAAAAAAAAATGTATATATGTATGTTTATCCGTTGTTTAGTACCCATAATACAGGCTTAACGCTTAACTTGGGGCTAGATGGCGCTGTGTGAATGTCAGTGGATATTTATTTATTTATTTATAGATCACGAATATTAAAAAATATTTGGGAGTACACGTTGTCCTGCAGTAAACTGAAGGGCTGAAAAAAAATTGTAATGGTCTTATGCGAAATAATCATCATCAGCTCATTAAACGTCCCCACCGAGGGGCACGAGCCTACCCGTATAGGTGATTAGGCCTTAGTCGTCCACGCGGGCCCAGTGCGGATTGGACGACTTCACTTCGAATCTCTTCGCAGGCGTGCATGAAGGTTTCCTCACGATGTTTTCCTTCACCGTAAAAGCGTCGGATAACGTACATATATTTTTCGAAAATTCGAAAATACATTGGTACGTGTCGGGATTTGAACCTCAGCCCTCCCGGTAGGAAGGGGACAGTCCACACCACTGAGCCACCGAAAATTATGCGAAATAATGTAAAAAATATATTCCATGTACAGGAACAGAAATCGTTCTTGTGAGACTTATGGAAAGAGCCCGAATAGAAAATAGTACCTAAACGTATATCATCTTGGTTATTCCACTGTTAAGAAACATAAATTTAATAATATCTTTTCCACGAACACTAAAGTGTTAGTGGAAAAGACTTTTGAAAATTATATTATGCTTGTATTACACGAACTTATGTATGATAGACATTTTTAAAAAGGTAATGTTAAACAACTTTGAATATGTACAATTTTGATTTGTTGAAATTATTATTAGAAAAAACTTTATAGTCGGAAAAAAAAATGGCCCGGAGTAAGTTGAAATCGCCTATCAAGGGTTCTTATAAACAGTCATTCGAAAGTTATTTCGAAATTAATAGCTCATAAGCCACGACATCAAATTTCTACTATACTACTTCATACAGATTGTAGGACGAAAAACAGACAGACACGACGAAATCATATTGGGCCCGTTCATTTGCTATTTGGCAACGAAACCCTAAAAATTTATAAGTACAATCGCTTATTTCAATGAGTACGATTTCGTAAACAGGAAAATATTTGTCGCGATCAGGAACTTTTTAAGAAATTCAATAAATTTTAAACGAATTAGCACTTAGAATATTTCCTGGAAATGTTATTTTAAGAATTTTTCCTTTGTTTCACAGAAAAAGTAGTTATGTAATTTCTGTAAAATCTGTAAATCTGTAATTCAGATGGATATGCTAAGCTCTTCAGGAAAACAGTGAAATCTAATTATTTTCTCAAAAACATTTTCTTTGTTCAAGAAACAACGAAAGCCAACTGTGTAAGATTCAACGTTAAGAAGTTAATTAAAAATGTTTCAATGATAATAGTTTAGGAAAATGGGGTACTTTTTATTTTGCTTGAGGGTTTTTAATTTATTCTTTATTTTTCGAATGAACGTAATCGCTTCATTATTCTGTAACAATAAACATTTTCCATAAAGGTAATTTTCAGCCTATACCGTTCCACTGCAGGGTCAGGCCTTCCCACATAGCATGGCCATGGAGTTTGGGTCGTAACTAACCACGCGGGCCCAGTGCGGGTTGGTGGGTATTAACCCTATGACCACCAATGTCGCGATCAAAGGGTTAATACCCCGGGAATCCAGACACAATAGATTTTGTGCTGGCAAGCAATTTTGTGCTGTTTTACCTGATAGTTAAACAAAATATCGACATTAGACAGAGAGGAGGGTTTTTACTCTCTTAAGAAGGTTTCAGTTAAGATTGGACGGAAATAGTATATTTATTTTTAAATAACAGTTGAGCGGAAAGCCTGGTGGTCAGTAGTAACAGCCGATTCTAATTCCATACTTACGACTTTAACTCATAACACCACATGTTATGAGGTTAAGTCACAGTATTCAGTAGTTTTCCTGGAGGTTTCATCCTTTTGCACGGAAAGTAGATATACCAAAAGGATTATTGTCATAGCCAGAAATTAGTTGACAAGTATTGTGGTTCTCCAACAACCAACGTCAATACGGTACCCGTGTTGTGAGTGTGACCGTCTTTTGTTATCTAGTGATTGTAATAGTAGCTGCGTGCAAGATAAAAAGAAAAAAATAGCTGCCAGCATAAAAACAATACCTAACTATTTATTTTAATATTCAGCTTAGATTAACAATAAACTCACTAGATCACACTTAAAAAGTGTCCGTGGCTAAACTCTACCCATCGCGTTCATTGGGCAGATTTTCATTCAGCTTCACTTGTTATAGTGTTATAGTAGCATAGCTCGCTTTTTGATTTTGTAGCCTTTCAGTGACGCGTTAAGGTCAATATTTAAATGTTTCTTGTTACAAATATAACAATATCTATACGTATGTGTCGTGTCGTGCGGCTCGGAAATTGTATGGTTGACGTTTCTTCGTGATAGTGTGTCTAGTTAGTTGATTGTTTATCTAAGTAATTCAGACACAAACCTCGTAGCGTTTGGCGTAAAGGTTCGTTAAAAATACTTTTCCTATATTTCACGCAATAGTTGAAGTAAGTGGTGACTTGTGGGGCGGAGTGTGCAAACAATATCATTCAGTGGTTACAGGTTAACCACTATATACTGTACACCATACTTCAAACAACGTATGAGTCTCTAGCTATCAGCCACCATGTACGCCAACAGATAGACCAGATAGACCGATTCCCTGGTTAAGGTGGCGGGTAGCATGTGCATGTCGATCACTATGGATCGATCCGCGTGGAAATCATAAGGGGAGGCATTAGGCAGTGAATATATTTGGCTTGAATAATGAAGATGAATTTCTTTTATTTACTCTAATTGTAAAAATACAATTGGCAATATTCAAATAACATTTTTGAAATTAAGTTTTACCAAGGTTTTTACTTGGTTTTACAGGTTTTCCTAAAAAAGTACCTTTGTCAACAGATGGGTCATCTTTCAGTAGTGATCCCTCCAGATATTAATGATGAAGACGGATCGGAAGCTAGCGCTAATGAAGGTGGCTCAGTGGAAATGAGGTGCACAGCCACAGGTGTACCCGAACCTATCATATCATGGAGAAGAACTGAGGGACGGAGTATTGTATTCCGAGAGGACAATGGGAAGGAAGTCAAGTGTAAGTAATACTTAATATTTCTTGATTCATCTGTCTATTTCTGTAAAGTTGAGAAAAACGTTTGAAGGCTCCTAATCAAGTATTTGAGTATTCAAGTTTGGATCAGGCGAATAGATTATGCTGTGCAAGGTTTCTAGTGTGATGATCGCACGTAGAATAAAAGTAGGTATTTGGTGGTTCTAATTTATGTCAGCTTATATATTTTAACTCGAAAGTAGTTTTCTAATGTTGGATCAGCTTTATAAATTGGCTAACAAGGCAATCGGTTCCTACTACGCAATAAATCACATCACAATCACCTACTCAATTTTGAAATGAATGAAGGTTTCGTTACTACATAATGAATCTGAAATATGTTTGTGCTGCAACGTGCCAATACAGACACACATAAAACTCGCCAGTCATATATTGAGTGAACCAAAACGCACACAACCACTGTCGGTTTCGCAAGCAAATTTATTTGCCCCGCGAATTTATGACGTTCACTGGTGTTCTTCCAAATTAAAGGGAATAATCGACGTACGTTCACCCTGAAAGCACATAAAAAGCAGGACATAAAACGTCAATTTTCCTTTGAATTTCATTCGCATCGGTGGGATCCGACTAAGTGGTAAAAAAGAAACAAGACTAATTTCGCATTCAAAGCCCGACCGGCGGGCGCAGGTGCCAGCGTGGTTAAAACATTGGAGTTTTATGGGAATTAATAAGATATTGCTGCAAGATATTGAAAGTGTATATAAATCAAGCACGTATGTCGTTGAATAATGATGGCATGAATGTGAACGGTCTGTTTGAGAGAATCGATTACGAGGCGAGCCACCTGCGATATTCATGTGTCAGGCGACAGTGAATACTTTGCGAATCTGTTTCGAGCATATTTAATGTGAGTCACAGCTCGTTGTTTTTTTGTTACTATTTGTTACATTTTAAAACACTTAGTCAGACGTAGTGTGTAGGAATTAATACATAGAAGAATAATTCGTAAGTAAATCGTAAAAAAAAAATATCTTAACACGATGAATAAAAGCGGAGTAACGACCAAAGTTAACTGTAATTTAGATACAAATAATACCAAAAAAGGTATTTTTTATACAATGTGGACGTCCCCCCCTTGTCAAGCTACAATGAACAGTTGAGTACCTGTTTTTCCTTTTTATTCCGGTTTTTCACTCGAATAGGCTGTCAACATTTTTACATTACAAAAGTAAGTGCGCCCTGGCTGGAATTCATTTCCGTGGAAAAAACGTGTTCAAAGAACTCAATTACTATTTAAACAAAATATTGAAGCTATCTAAGGTTCGTCCAGGAAATTAACAGTACGGCTTAGTGGGAATCAACGTAACAAAAGCTCGTTCGCTCTTATAGTTATAATGACGCACCCTTTACACGTCTAACCGAAAACACTGGATGAAAAGACAGGAGTTTAAAGCAATTACACGAGTAGTCGTTCCAACATACGCATGCTGTTGTCCTTTTAATCGCTTGGTAATCCTACGTTCTAATTTATGCTTTACAATGTTAATACTAAGGTCGGATTCTGTAGTCGCATGGGGCTATTTAAACCTTTTCGGGGTGTTGTTTTACGAATTTGACCCGTTTTATTTAAGCCATTAAGCGTAAACAAAAGACTGGTGAGCTTCTGTAAACGGAGAAACGTTGTAATAGTTAACAGAGTGGCGGAACGCCGCTGGGTTTGTATTAATTGAACGTGTTATACGAACACTATAAAAGGTGAAAGATTTGTTCTTGATATTTTTTAAAGTAAGAGGCGTTTTATTCAGAGACTTTATATTTATAATGATTTATGACTGCGATTATTTGTTAAAAATATATGTCCTGTTGAAGTCAAAACACATGTGGTATTTAACACACCACCGACATAATAATAACATATGCAAGTAAATTCTAGGTTACTGTGAGTACTATTATCAATATTAGTGTGCTAATATACAATATGATTGAGTAATATATTGTATATTTCATTTTGTTCAGTGTTCTTTGAATTTATTTGTTCACTTTGGTAAAATAATAACAAATAATGGATAATTTACAGTAAATAAAACTAAAAACATTAATATAAACATACAAATAATAACGAGTATGTATGTAATAACGTATTGAGAGTAAATTTCCCTGTTCTACACTGGCCAAATTATCCCCCGAGCTTTTGAATAATATAAATATCCACTATCATTTACACAGCCCCAAGTTAAGCGTGAAGTCTTTAGCATGGATACTAAACAACAGATAAAATAAACTTTTTTTGTTGTAAAAACACACCTTTAACTTAAACATAGTAACACCCAGACCAATACAAACAGTTCATGCACACAATTGTTTGTACTGCCCGGGGATCGGATCGGAACCCTTGGTGTAGTAGCCGACATCTCAACCATTAAATCAAATGGGTCATCAAAGAAACATGAACTAAGCAGTTGGTGTTTTTCTCATACATCCTATAAACAAGATACACATGATTAGTTAATTACTTATCTCGCGAGTAGACAGGCTTGTCAGACTTGCTCTTAATTAACCCACTTGCTCATATAAAACGGTGCATGGATCATTAAATCAGTTTAATTAAGTAATGCCATATGTTTATTTTAATATTCCAAGGTAGGGTTAATCCGTACTCTCTTGCCTTCAACGCTACTGAGATTTATAGGTTAATGAAATAATGATTACTTCTAACTAAGTCATGCAAAAATAACCCTTATATTTTTTTTATGACATACTCTATAAAATTTTATTTGTATCAAATGTACTTCTATTATGAATAACCAACTAAACAATATGGTTGATTGATATAAAAATGGCGCAATAAAATAATATTACCTTTGGCTACCAACATCTATTTAATTAAATTTGGGAATAAAGTACAGTAAACATGAAAACTCCTCCATTGATAGCGCCGAACAGTCATGGGCAGAAAGTCCATATTTTGCCTAACCTTATCGAACTGTCATCATCGCGCGGTTCCGCTTGCTCAAAAGAAGTCACCACCATAATACGCTTACGGCTCCGTCAGCCATTAGACTGTCGAGAGACGTGAACGGGCCCCATATTTACTTCATAGTGCTTATATTTATGATTTACGAGCAATGTTAGTGACAGTTGACGAGTAACTTCATTGCAAACTTTAATAGCCAATGTAACCCCGATTATTATCATGTATTTCGAAATAATTTCAATGTTACGTGGGCATGTTGTTGGTATGATAAGGTCGAAAACAATTGAGTATAATGTAATACTAAATAATATCAGATATGAAAGCGGCCACTTTCAGCTCAATCATAACTTGAAATACATCTATCAGAAATCCATATTTCGCTGTTGAGAATTTCAAAAAGTTGTTTGTGTTTATGGTGGAAAATTGCTAAGACGGAGTTAAATTGGAAAACAATTAGTCCGCGAGCAATAATAACGGAATGGCTGAGTTGCCGACTCGGGGCCGTCTCGGTAACAACTTGCCAACGACATGTCGCACCCGACTTTATAACCCGTTAATAAAACACAATTTCATACAAGCCTGCTACGTCCATGAGCGGAAATAATGAGGGAATTTCCCGATTGTTTTATATAAACATCATTTATAGTTATGAAATTAACATAGTAATATATTAAGTGTTTAAAAAAATGTTTACTTCACAATAATACCAGTAGTCAAGTTGAGAAATTGGTTCTTGAATATTCAAGTCATATTTTCGGTAGAATAATATCGAACTCATGTTTCGTTACAATGAAGGAATGACATATTAAATGCATTCCAAACATACCTGGGTATGAAGGTTTTGGTTTCTAAAATTACATGGAAAACGAAAATTTAATATTTTTTTCCACAAACCAATAAAGTGAAATAAGTGTTCTTTCAAAAATGAAACTTGTATTTATTTCGGGAGATATAAAAAATATGCGAATAAATAATGTGAGTAAAATGTCTTACACACCACATCGGTACCTTTTGATCACAGTGTATAAAAAATTGAAGCCGACATTATTTTGGTACATCAAACGGATTAGGATTCGTATTCGATTTTATGGTCACTAAATATCAAATCTGCTCTAGCTTTATTTTACCTAAATATGAATGCTGAGACTAAATAATGGCATATGAATACTAGTCATATACATGTTAGAAAAATTAAATGTCAGTTACTGTGGGAACAGGCCCTCTCCCTTTGATTGAGACGAGGACTTTGTATGAACTTGCTGGTTCACAATATAAGATCCTTAATCATTTGGTTGCATACAATATGGGTAAATGAAATAGTTTAGGCTAATAAAGATGCAGGCTCTCTATTAATTGCACATAAGAAATATCCGGTTTTACATAAAATACAATCACTGAATACAAGGAAAAAAAGAAGCAGGAAGGAACGGATACGAGTTACTATCATAGTATAGTTTTAAATGAAATAAACAAAAATATTTACACATTTATGTTTACCTAAGTTGAGAATGTTTCTTTAATTTCTTATATTGTATTAACTTTACTAGAGATCAATATTTTTCCTTTTTTTTAATTAATAAAAATATTTTTGAAGTATTATATACATGATAGGACATTGCATACCCAATACAGCCAGTCTCAATTCAATCTTAAAAATATGGTAACATTACATCCGCCTTGATATAACGCGCTACGTAGTTGAGCAGTATTTTATGTCTGCGCCCGAGATTTAGGGTCGTATGCTATAATAAAGCGATAAATTATTTCCATTTAAATTTAATTTGACAGCACCCGTTAAATGCCGGGTTGTGCAATGTTTTCATTAAAGTGTTGGCTTAGATTAGCGATGTCGGTTTATATAATTAAGGTGAGACGTATACATACAATGGGTAATCGCTCCAGCGACGCATGAGCTTTGGTCTGGCTTTGTAATAGACTTAAATGCGAAGTCTGATTTAGTAATTTTGGTTTCAGTATCTACGTTGCTCGCTTAGCTGAATTCGGGTAGGCAATTCATTATAGAATATATATAATATACGCTGCACGTTTCTTACGTTCATTCGTATACTGTATATAATCGTGAAATTGTTGTTAAAATAGATAATGCTGCTTTAGCGGGCAACGTATATTGATACCTGTGTTATATGTATTCAAATCTTTATTTATAATTGATTTAATGACAACCAACATAACAATCAATGATGACATTTAAAATTATTACAAAACGTCCTCTTATGCATATTATCGCCGAAGCTCATAATAACAAACCTCAAACTCTCCATAAGGACACTATGGATATGCAAGACTATTTAAAAGCAAGCTTATATCCATAATTGACGAACCATTTGGTGTAATGGTTGAGACGACGGCTACTACAAGGTTTCCGGGTCCCTGGGCAGTACACACATTTTGTGCATGAGCAAGTCTGTTGGTATGTGTCTGGGTGTTTTCTATGTATAATATGTATGTATTTACAAAAATATAATGTTCATAAGTATGTTTATCCGTTGTTTAGTACCGATCTTACAGGCTAAATGCTTAGTTTGGGACTAAATGGCGCTGAGTAAATGTGAGTAAATATTTATTTATTAGTGTCCTTTTTTCCAAATACTTATTAACATGTTACAGAGTTACAGGTTTTAGTGGTAGCGTGAATTGAAGTGAACTTACGTTTTTGTGTAATTCGTTGTTACACTTTTCGAAATCACATTCATAATAATATGTCCTTATATAATCTAGCACCAATTATTAAAATAAACCTCCTTAATAGGTAGTATGATACAATTAAAGTACAAGAGTAATATAATCACTCGTTAAATATATATTTGCTCGCAGGAGATGAAAACCATTAGTCATTTAATTAATAGCTTCTTGAGCATTAGTGCTTGCCTTCAGTGACTTAAAAGACCGCGGTAACCACTTATTTGCAAGTTCAACCCCATTCCAACAAAAAAAAACCAGGTAATACTAGAATTACCAAAATGAACTTTTTTATTTCATGCATAGGTAAAGAGCAGACGGTTCATTTGATGGTAAGTTATATAGATATCCACGGATACTTGCAACTGCAAAGGAGCAACGAGTGCGTTACCAGCCTTACAATGGGTGAAGGAAATGAAAAAATGAAGGGAGGGGAAGGGGCAACTTACATTCTTGTTCTATTGTCACGCCGATGCGTTCGTTTCTCTTAATTTAATTAATGAAACATCTATTTGTCAGCAGTAGACAGCTACGTAGGGTCCACGTTGACGCTCAAGAACCTTCAGAGGTCTGACATGGGCACATATTTGTGCATAGCGGCCAATGGAATCCCGCCCACCAAGAGTCGGCGGTACGAGGTCTCAGTGGTTTGTAAGTACATGTCTTGTATAACTATTTGATAAAATAAGTGAAAAAAGGTTAAAATAAGGT
This sequence comes from Leucinodes orbonalis, assembly GCA_019425675.1. Classification (NCBI taxonomy): domain Eukaryota; kingdom Metazoa; phylum Arthropoda; class Insecta; order Lepidoptera; family Crambidae; genus Leucinodes; species Leucinodes orbonalis. The sequence continues at coordinate 52,938 of PQWD01005070.1, read as the reverse complement.
TTCATCATAGCTCATTAGATCAAGAGCGTCGGTGGCTCAATGGTGTGGACTGTGGCCCTTCTACCAGGAGGGCTGTGGTTCAAATCCCGCCACGTACTAATGTGCTTTCGAATTTCGATAGCTCATTATGCGTCCCAGCGAGGAGGGCATGAGCTTGACCGTAAAGGGTGTATAGACCTTAGTCGTCTACGCGGGTCCAGTGCGGATTCGCTGACTTCACGCACAACCTTTGAATTTCTTCATAAGCGTACGCAGGTTTCCTAACGATGTTTACCTACACCGTAAAAGCGTCGGAAAATGTAAATATAATTTCGAAAATTAGAAAAAAAATTGGTACGTGGCAGGATTTGAACCTGCACCCTCCAGATCGGAAAGTAATAGTTCACACCAATAAGCCGCCGACGCTCTTACTTCTAAAAACAAAGGTTAATCGAATAAAAATAAGTTCTAAGCTAATATAAAGTCAATGTCATTTGGTAACCGCATATTAGAATACTGGCCTTGTCATTTCCGAAATCAAGTCAAACATACTGGCTCGCGGTACATCCTGCCGAACAGCAAATGTATCTTTGGCCAACAGACAATACGTACTCGTATTTGATAAGTGTGATAGATAAGTAAACGACAAGACTCTTCGACAGTGGACTTGTAGTGCACTGTTGGACTAGACCTGTAGTGTAGTAAGATTGTGAAAATTAATTAAGCACCTAAATACGCAAAAGGTATCACAAATTTATATAAAACAGTTTCTAAAGTTAGGAAATACCTAAACACACCCTTCAATAAACATAAGAAACAAATTCAGCATTCTGCTAAGCATATGAAATAGTCTGAATTTTTGTATTCAATTCGTAGAACAAGTATTATTTGTCAACAGGTCAGTTTATCAAATTGTCATGTTTTTTTCAGTACTACTAGAATTTGAATAAATTTGAAACCCGTTAACAAATTAAAATAGTTACAAAATATTATGTAATTATAACAGTTATTAATCTAATCATGTACTTCTGTTTAGATGTGGTGGAACAGCACGTTCTGTATATTTGAACTTCTAGATAATAGCAATAAGCTAATAAATGTATTAAAATTCGCACACTCCGCGTTAAACGTAAATAAATTTGCGAAAGTGAACACTTGGGCTAACGTTTATTTATTTGAAGGAAAATTTTGTGAAGCTTTGGAAAACAAAGTACCTATCTAACTTCGATCCCTAACCAAACTTTTGGACAAGGCTTGTGCTAAGTTAATTGGGTTGACTTAATTTATAGTTAACCTTTTTACTTACAATGTCTCTTGTTTAAACTTTACTTAAGGTAATCAAATGACATCTATAAATTGTTTTGATACTAAAGTACTAACGTTAACGTAGTTAAGACGTAACGACTTTATTATACTTATTCCTTTAATGTAATATATTGGGTTTGTTTATTATTAGATAACAAGCTTAGTTTAAGTGACCTAAATATTTGATTACACATACAACAATATTTACTTTTAAATATAAAAAATAGTCATACTTAATCCTAAAGATTGAGTATGAAATGCAAATTTCTGAAACAGAATGCCCAAAGTCATAACAATTGAGAAAAAACACGGTCACAGCCATAAAATGCTACACAACCACATTTTACAATTTCACATCAAANTCAGAAACTAATTAGCTGGGTCTCTGAGAGGACTCAAATCTTAATAATTACAAACGACCGGTGAAATATCAAATTTCGTGCCCTCCTCTAATAGGACAAATTATTTCATTAATTTCGCACGATGCGTGGCAGAGCCGCAACGAGAACGCAAGCGCGTTATCAAGTTTTTAATTTTTGACTGAATTCTCGATTTCTCGATTTCTCGACACTTTTTTCTCGTCTCGAGTAAGGCAAATTTCCGGGAATTCTCGGTTCGAGAATTCTCGAAGAGAAACCCTATTCACATAATACCAGTAGTCAAGTTAGAATTGTTCTTGAATATTCAAGTCATATTTTCGTCTAGAATAATATCGAACTCATGTTTCGTTAAAATGAGAGAATCATATTAAATGCATTCCAAACATACCTGGGTATGAAGGTTTTGGTTTCTAAAATTACATGGAAAACGAAAATTTAATATTTTTTTTCCACAAACCACTAAAGTGAAATAAGTGTTCCTTCAAAAATGAAACTTGTATTTATTTCGGGAGATATACAAAATATGCGAATAAATAATGTGAGTAAAATGTCTCTTACACACCAATCTACCTTTTGATCACAGTGTATAAAAAATGAAGCCGACATTTTGGTACATCAACGGATTAGGATTTCGTATTCGATTTTATGGTCACAAATATCAAATCTGCTCTAGCTTTATTTTACCTAAATATGAATGCTGAGACTAAATAATGGCATATGAATACTAGTCATATACATGTAGAAAAATTAAATGTCAGTTACTGTGGGAACAGGCCCTCTCCCTTTGATTGAGACGAGACTTGTATATCTTGCTGGTTCACAATATAAGATCCTTAATCATTTGGTTGCATACAATATGGGTAAATGAAATAGTTTAGGCTAATAAAGATGCAGGCTCGCTATTCATTGCACATAAGAAATATCCGGTTTTACATAAAATACAATCACTGAATACAAGGAAAAAGAAGCAGGAAGGAAACGGATACGAGTACTATCATAGTATAGTTTTAAATGAAATAAACAAAAATATTTACACATTTATGTTTATCTAAGTTGAGAATGTTTCTTTATTTCTTATATTGTATTAACTTACTAGAGATCAATATTTTTCCTTTTTTTTAAATATAAAAATATTTTTGAAGTATTATATACATGATAGACATTGCATACCCAATACAGCCAGTCTCAATTCAATCTTAAAATATGGTAACATACATCCGCCTTGATATAACGCGCTACGTAGTTGAGCAGTATTTTAATGTCTGCGCCCGAGATTTAGGGTCGTATGCTATAATAAAGCGATAATTATTTCCATTTAAATTTAATTTGACAGCACCCGTAAATGCCGGTTGTGCAATGTTTTCATTAAAGTGTTGGCTTAGATTACGATGTCGGTTTATATAATTAAGGTGAGACGTATACATACAATGGGTAATCGCTCCAGCGACGCATGAGCTTGGTCTGCTTTGTAATAGCTAAATGCGAAGTCTGATTTAGTAATTTTGGTTTCAGTATCTACGTTGCTCGCTTAGCTGAATTCGGGTAGGCAATTCATTATAGAATATATATAATATACGACCCATTTGGTGTTGCGGTTGAGAGTCGGCCGCAACACTAAGGGTTCCGGGTTCGATTCCCGGCAGTACAAACATTTGTGTGCATGAACATGTCTGTTTGTAATGTCTGGGTGTTTCTATGTATAATATGTATGTATTTACAAAAAAAAAATGTAATATGTATGTTTATACGTTATGTACCCATAATACAGGCTTAACGCTTAACTTGGGCTAGACGACGCTGTGTGAAGTCAGTGGTATTATTTATTTATACGCTGCACGTTTCTACGTTCATTCGTATACTGTATATAATCGTGGAAATTGTTGTTAAAATAGAAATGCTGCTTAGCGGGCAACGTATATTGATACCTGGTTAATGTATTCAAATCTTTATTTATAATTGATTTAATGACAACCAACATAACAATCAATGATGACATTTAAAATTATTACAAAACGTCCTCTTATGCATATTATCGCCGAAGCTCATAATAACAAACCTCAAACTCTCCATAAGGACACTATGGATATGCAAGACTATTTAAAAGCAAGCTTATATCCATAATTGACGAACCATTTGGTGTAATGGTTGAGACGACGGCTACTACAAGGTTTCCGGGTCCCTGGGCAGTACACACATTTTGTGCATGAGCAAGTCTGTTGGTATGTGTCTGGGTGTTTTCTATGTATAATATGTATGTATTTACAAAAATATAATGTTCATTAGTATGTTTATCCGTTGTTTAGTACCGATCTTACAGGCTAAATGCTTAGTTTGGGACTAAATGGCGCTGAGTAAATGTGAGTAAATATTTATTTATTAGTGTCCTTTTTTCCAAATACTTATTAACATGTAACAGAGTTACAGGTTTTAGTGGTAGCGTGAATTGAAGTGAACTTACGTTTTTGTGTAATTCGTTGTTACAATTTTCGAAATCACATTCATAATAATTTGTCCTTATATAATCTAGCACCAATTATTAAAATAAACCTCCTTAATAGGTAGTATGATACAATTAAAGTACAAGAGTAATATAATCACTCGTTAAATATATATTTGCTCGCAGGAGATGAAAACGATTAGTCATTATAATTAATAGCTTCTTGAGCATTAGTGCTTGCCTTCAGTGACTTAAAAGACCGCGGTAACCACCTGGACCCTTATTTGCAAGTTCAACCCCATTCCAACAAAAAAAACCAGGTAATACTAGAATTACCAAAATGAACTTTTTTATTTCATGCATAGGTAAAGAGCAGACGGTTCATTTGATGGTAAGTTATATAGATATCCACGGATACTTGCAACTGCAAAGGAGCAACGAGTGCGTTACCAGCCTTACAATGGGTGAAGGAAATGAAAAAATGAAGGGAGGGGAAGGGGCAACTTACATTCTTGTTCTATTGTCACGCCGATGCGTTCGTTTCTCTTAATTTAATTAATGAAACATCTATTTGTCAGCAGTAGACAGCTACGTAGGGTCCACGTTGACGCTCAAGAACCTTCAGAGGTCTGACATGGGCACATATTTGTGCATAGCGGCCAATGGAATCCCGCCCACCAAGAGTCGGCGGTACGAGGTCTCAGTGGTTTGTAAGTACATGTCTTGTATAACTATTTGATAAAATAAGTGAAAAAAGGTTAAAATAAGGTTTCATCATAGCTCATTAGATCAAGAGCGTCGGTGGCTCAATGGTGTGGACTGTGGCCCTTCTACCAGGAGGGCTGTGGTTCAAATCCCGCCACGTACTAATGTGCTTTCGAATTTCGATAGCTCATTATGCGTCCCCAGCGAGGGCATGAGCTTGACCGTAAAGGGTGTATAGGCCTTAGTCGTCTACGCGGGTCCAGTGCGGATTCGCTGACTTCACGCACAACCTTTGAATTTCTTCATAAGCGTACGCAGGTTTCCTAACGATGTTTACCTACACCGTAAGAGCGTCGGAAAATGTAAATATAATTTCGAAAATTAGAAAAAAAATTGGTACGTGGCAGGATTTGAACCTGCACCCTCCAGATCGGAAAGTAATAGTTCACACCAATAAGCCGCCGACGCTCTTACTTCTAAAAAACAAAGGTTAATCGAATAAAAATAAGTTCTAAGCTAATATAAAGTCAATGTCATTTGGTAACCGCATATTAGAATAGCCTGGTGTCATTTCCGAAATCAAGTCAAACATACTGGCTCGCGGTACATCCTGCCGAACAGCAAATGTATCTTTGGCCAACAGACAATACGTACTCGTATTTGATAAGTGTGATAGATAAGTAAACGACAAGACTCTTCGGAGTAGGTCTAGTCCAACAGTGGACTTGTAGTGCAGACAGCTTTCCTGTTTATAAGATTGTGAAAATTAATTAAGCACCTAAAAATACGCAAAAGGTATCAGACATTTTATATAAAACAGTTTTCTAAAGTTAGGAAATACCTAAACACACCCTTCAATAAACATAAGAAACAAATTCAGCATTCTGCTAAGCATATGAAATAGTCTGAATTTTTGTATTCAATTCGTAGAACAAGTATTATTTGTCAACAGTTTATCAAATTGTCATGTTTTTTTCAGTACTACTAGAATTTGAATAAATTTGAAACCCGTTAACAAATTAAAATAGTTACAAAATATTATGTAATCATAACAGTTATTAATCTAATCATGTACTTCTGTTTAGATGTGGTGGAACAGCACGTTCTGTATATTTGAACTTCTAGATAATAGCAATAAGCTAATAAATGTATTAAAATTCGCACACTCCGCGTTAAACGTAAATAAATTTGCGAAAGTGAACACTTGGGCTAACGTTTATTTATTTGAAGGAAAATTTTGTGAAGCTTTGGAAAACAAAGTACCTATCTAACTTCGATCCCTAACCAAACTTTTGGACAAGGCTTGTGCTAAGTTAATTGGGTTGACTTAATTTATAGTTAACCTTTTTACTTACAATGTCTCTTGTTTAAACTTTACTTAAGGTAATCAAATGACATCTATAAATTGTTTTGATACTAAAGTACTAACGTTAACGTAGTTAAGACGTAACGACTTTATTATACTTATTCCTTTAATGTAATATATTGGGTTTGTTTATTATTAGATAACAAGCTTAGTGTAAGTGACCTAAATATTTGATTGCACATACAACAATATTTACTTTTAAATGTAAAAAATAGTTGAGTATGAAATGCAAATTTCTGAAACAGAATGCCCAAAGTCATATCAATTGAGAAAAAACACGGTCACAGCCATAAAATGCTACACAACCTCATTTTACAATTTCACATCAAACACTAAACTTATTATAAATTCGGAATTATAGGTTAAGAAATAATATTGGTTGCTAAACACGCAAAAACATATGCACGTATCTTATTTCGAGTTTCAATCGCTTGAATTGCGGTTCCATAAGTCGATTTTAACAATGTTCGTAAATAAGTAGTATGAATCCAATTTGTATATTTCTATGCAGTTGAGCCAATCATACGAGTGGATAGTCCCGTTGTGCTGCGCTCTGTGGACATGCAAGTCACTTTACAATGCTACGTGGAAGCGTCACCCAAGTCTCTAAATACATGGCACCGCGGCAAATCACAAGCCGGTAAGAAATTATTGGTTTTTAAATTGGTTCCTTATGAAATGGTATCTCAAAAAAAGAGGTTATAAAAGGGATTATGAGTCGCCCCATATTCAATTTTTATCCATTTAGTAAAAACATAACAAGTTCAAGCTAGATTGCCCTTATCATACGAGTGACTTAGACAGTTGCTGTAATAAATTTATGACTAAGACTAAATAAATAAAGTTTCGGTAGCCGTTATTGCAAGTCTTGCTTATTTGTTTTTCTTATCGTAGGTGGAAAGCTCTTGAACAGTTCCAAGTACATCATATCGGAGCAAATACTGAAAGAGTATTCCCTTCGAATGAATTTAACGATAAATCGACTAAAGAAGAGCGACTTTGGAGAGTATACGTGCTCGGCCTGCAATGCATACGGCATGGCGGAAGGCGTCGTCATCTTAAAAGGTATGTAAATATATCATAACCATTTCTTCAACATGATTTTTATTGCTGACATAGGCTATTATATACAGGGTGAATTTTGAATTATTGGCATAATTATGCAATGACTATGCCTGTCGTTTTAAATTAAATGATCGTTATAAAGAAAGACGTATTGAAAATGTCCTTATTTCATTTCTTCGATATTTAGTAGGATATCTAAAACGAAGAGTGTCTGGCGAGCTGGCAATACAATATTTTATAGGTTTCAATTGTCATACGCAAGTTTCTGGTTCAGAGGTACCTATAACGTCCGTAAGAAACAATGTACTATGTGTTTTATATTACCAAAGCGAATAAACTCTTCGAAATATATATGACCGGTGATCGGTTTTACATCCTGTCATAGATCTTTGATACCTATTTAGAAACAATGATACTAGAAACTCATTTCAAAGTCGGATCTAAGAGTTAAGACTGTCGCTTTAGACTACGCAACGATATATGATTTTGTTTAATACTTGTAAAAATAGCTCCACCACTTTTATTTTGCCTATTTGATATTTGTATTATAAATCCCTTGACGAGAATTTAATAAAAGTTTAAGTATTTTGGTTTCCAATTATTGAGAGAGAGAGAAGAAAGGAAACGTTAAAGTTTAAAATATCGACTATAAATAGGTATTTAAATTTGATCTCAATATAGTTTTTTTATATAAATTATAACAATCAGTTTTTTAGTAGCTTAATTCTGTAATGTGATTATAAGAAATAATTCTTAAAAGGAGTGAAATTATAAGGGCAGGCCTCACAGATTTCCCAATACAGGAGATGGGGCAAGCCGCGTTTAAAGTGCGACAAATGTAAGCGCAACGAGCATACACTGGCTGCCAGTTTACGCTCTGTGAGACGAGTCAAGACGCACGAATATTAGAAGTAATTACCGTTTTTTTCCAAAATGCTATCCTGTGCAATTGGAACATACCATCATCGCAATGAATCAGTAAATTACCAAGAAATTTAATAACTTTTCACAGGTAAGAACCGAAAAGAAATTGCGACACTGGGACTGCCTATAAACTTGGCGGCTTGTCCAGTCTAATTGTATATTCGGATGTCTGTGGCAGGCCTTAAAGTCAGCAATGGACTCATTAGTAGTCTCTTTTGATGATGATATTTAACATAAGGTACACCATGCACAAATGTGTTTTATGAAACTTAAGTTTAACCTTCAAACAGTGCCATCTTATCCCAAACTAAGCATTTTACCTGTAATCTGGTTCCTATATATAACATGTTTGTATTTTTTGTAAATACAAACATGTTATACATAGGAACCAGACCAATACAGACAGACATGTTCATGCACACAAATATTTGTATTGCCCGGGGATCAAACCCGGAGCCCTCAGTGTAAAAGCATACGTCTAAACCAAATACACCATATGATCTGTCAAAGATGTCATTTATAGGTACCTTATAAGAATAATTTGTTTGTAATACCTACTGATAAAAAATACGTGTAGGCAAATACCGATATATAATCAAGTAAACATTCTCAAGTAGCAATTTTCTTTTTTCAACAGAGACGCCGCAACGTACCACGACAACCACTACCACCACAACGACCACGACGACGACTACAACGCGCCCGACGACTGCAATGTCGACGACTACGCGCCCTCCGAAGAGATACCTCAAAAAACAATACGAGAGAGGAAACCAAAATTCGCTCGACCCGGACCTTCGACAAGCGGAGCTCAACGACGCGTTAAACTTCTACAATGCGTTTGGCCCGCCAAATAGCACGCATAACGAATACGCCCAGCGAACCGAAAAGCAAAAAGTTCGACCGTCAGGACCGCCCCGCCATTTCGTGTATACTAGTGACGCGCGCTCAAACGTTGCGACCATTACTTTGGTCATGCTTAAATTCATGTTCCAAGCGTTTGAATATAACTGAAAACTCTTCTCACATGTATTTTAATGTGACATAATTACTTAAATTGAATATTGTAACAGTTTATAATATTACCTACTTATTAGAATTAATGAAAACACCGCCATTTTGTTTTTATCACTGAATCATATTTGTACACTTTTTTTCATTTCAAATACTGTAATGTTTTTAGCCTTATACTTATAACATAAAAAACTTAATGGAAAAGTTAATTTTTGTCTTATATTATTAAACTACGGATTAAAGTTTAGTCGCAACGTTTGAACTAGAGTACGTTACAAAACTAAGGAATCGTATATAATATATTTTTGAACTTTAGCGGTACTATGTAGTGATAAAAACATGGCTGTAAAATTTTGTAAGAGTACGTATTTTGCGGTTGTTGTGAGTTTACTACGACCTAATATTGATGATGTTTTGGGCTGAATACTATTTTCAGTCCTATAATTGTAAAATATGACAATAATGCAACAATAAACGTTCTTTACATAATGATAATATCATATTTAATGAAATCAGTCTTCGAATTGTATGAATTGGTAAATATCATCACTGTCATATCAACAGTTGAAATGAATTTATTTCCTATAATTAAAATTATTATAAACAATATTGTATTTATCATTTTCATCAAATTAGGACTTAATAATAAAATGTATTTATTTAATAATACTATTATTTGTCCACCTATATTATGTTATGCATTATTTAGTATAAAAAACATTGAAAAAGTATTGTAATATTTTAGAGTTGTATAAAATATTTTTAAAACTATTATATAATATACTAATTATTGTAAGTAAAATGTTAGTATACTGATAAAAAGTATGACAATACGATTGTAATGACAATAGCTCGTAGCTTTAAGATATCTAGACCAAAATATTATTATCACTAGTTCGGCTAAAGCATTGTGCATGTATAGAGGCATTTAGATATTTGTTTACCAGACATATTGAAATAAAAGTAAAACATTTTTATAGTGGCTCGATACAACGAACAATAATGACCAGGCATGACAATGCTCTAGTAAGGTGACTTTGTAACAAATCGTGTTACTATAACTTTTTGTGTAGTAATTCTGTTTTTATAGGATTGATGAAAATATACTCGTATTGCTAACAACGTGTTGAATAACTTTACACCTAAACCGCAAATATAAATAATAAATTCATTAAAATATATGACAATACCTATTTTGAGCTAGTATCAAGCCTTATTTACATTTTTTGAGATTAATATTCGACAATTTTGAAATAATAATATAAACGAGATATCAGATAAAATTGTATTATCTTTATTAGTTTGACTACTGAAAGAAAAAATACTAGAATGTAAATTTTAATACTTAATAATAAATTTGTCTTCCGAATAGTATATTAAAATAATGTATTCGGCTCATTCCAGTTTATATGCCTATGAGTAACACGTAGTTGTGAAGTTCCTATTGGGCTTCGTATAAATCGTAGTGTGCGTAAGTAAAAGGATGAATTTATAGTAGACATAGACTTACGAAAATAAATTGATTTTGAAATCAATCGATTCTGTAAGAATATTCTTTATTAATATTACTAATATTCTTATTGCACCGTGGATGGTATTTTCATTGGTTATTTACTTGCCTCTTATTTAAGTGTAGTAAGTATATTGTTTTTCTCAGGCTCGGAATTGTAATATCTATTGATTGTTGTTTTTTGTTTGCTTTAGTTCTATTTAAAATACATTTGTACATATCGTATCATACCGATCGGATAAGAGTAGTGTGTTGTTAATATTGTTTTGTTTTAATCTAATAATTATAATTCTGTAATAAGGTGACAATAAAATTACTAATAACATTCGTATTTGTAAATATTTAAAATGAAGTAAAGCCCATGTAATAGTGCATGACAACAATTATATTTATCAATGTTAACCTTAAGATGTTGATATCATTTTATGACATTTTAAAATAAAAGTGTAACCAAAATGAATGCTTTTTTGTCTGAAGAATGGAGATATCTATTTATTTTTATAAAAAGGTAAGCAAGAATTTTCATGATTGCTTCCCTGATTTTCTTTCCTACTTTGTCGTTACCAACGTCGTTTGTCCAACGACTCAAAGCAGCTTTCTTAACTAGAAACATCGTCAAGGTATTAAAACCGTTATCGAGCACGCTGGTCCAGTATGTGTTAGAGGATAACCTAAGCTTGATTCAAGTCAAGTTAGAAATTATAAGGTATTTTGTTAATGTACCTTAGTATAGTACTTAAAAATAGCTCAGGGGGGTCATGACCTCCATGACCCTCCCTCTGGATCCGCCGTTGGCTTGATTAGATGTTAGGCAAGTTACATAGCTTACAATATGTCAGCGAGGTAGGGTCTGAAACACTAAAACTTCTTGTATCTTTTTCATCGTTATATAATATATAGCATGTATAATACCAATACTAAGATACATTAACCCTGATTAGTTCCAGTGGTACAACGATGTTCAGCCTTTTGCCTCTTATACCTTGACCAAGACTGGTCAGATTTTTCAATACAAAGACTGTCTAAAACAATTTCTGAATATGTATATTGTACAGGTACCAAAAGATTTTCTTTTTCTTTCGTTATGAAAAAATGCCACTGGATAACTTTAGTAATTGAAACTTAATGCATAACTTGTCCAACTGAGCCCTCTTGCTAGCCTCCCTCTCGAAAATATGCCGGCCAAGTTAGATGATTTGGCCTACATAGGTATTATCTTGCACGACTGACGAGAAAAATGTCATTGGCGCATATTGATTGTGGCATGAAATGGTCATTAAACAAAATTTTTCTTCTTAACTTAATTTATGCCAAGCCCAACTCGTCGGGATGATTCGTTTAAGCTGTTCAGAATCTCAGCAATTTATTCCAAGGGACTTTCACTTTCATTGGAGCAGACGAGTTCTGTCGTAGAGGTTGCGTCTTGGTAAGCGTAGCGTAGGACACCCTCCAGCCAGATGATTAGCGAAAGGTTGGAGGCAGGACGAGGAAAAAGGAGGACCGAGATATCTGTCGCAAAATGGGGGCGACCTTTGTCCAACCTTGGACAGGTTGAAGAGAGACTTTCACTATGCGCACTTCCCACGGGATTTGAACCCACGACTACGATCTGGGATCACGCAGCAATGTAAAACTCATTCCAGCTGCAACATTCCACCACCGTACTGCGAGGCAAAACTCAAAATTTCATCCTCACCACCTAGATGAATGGAAGTCCTCGACAGTGCGTTTTTGTCGTGATTTCTTGCCTCGGACGGCAAAACTGTGGAATCACCTACCATCTGACTTATTCCCTGAGCGATACGACCTTCAAGAAGAGAGCGTATTCCAACTTTAAATGCCTACAACGTATTTCTTTGCCCTCTGGTATAACGAGTGTACATGGGCGACGGCGTCATTTACCATCAGATGAGCCGTCTGCTCGTTTGCCCGCTATAACATAAAAGAAAAACGCTGAGGGCACTAGACTACGGAGGCAGTTGTACGTACTGTATTCTAGTGTCATGTGATGGTACGATCGCGTGCGAAACACTGGGGTGCTTCGACGAGCTAATGTTGGTAGTATTGAGGCTTGCCTGATGCGGAGATAGCTGAAGTGGTGCGGTCATTATGTCGAGGATGGCAGGGCAGAGGATCGCAAAGTGCACTTGTATTTGGAACTTGCAGAAGGCAAGCGCAAGTAAGGCGGAAAACTCCTTAAATACACACATATGTGCGTTACATGAGGCGATGCAGAATGGACCCTTTACAATGGGAGAATCAAGCAGCGATAAGACCAAAGTAGAGGCGAATAGTTAACAACAAAGTTCATGACATGAGTTAAAGCACGACCACCTGTGCTAATTCAATATAATTTCTTAACATCCCATTTTTGTGCTAATCGTGATCCAGTATGTTCCTGCCCAAACTTCAACCGTCAAAGAGTACTAAGTACCTGGGTATATTGCTGGATTGCAAATTAAATTTTCAAACCATATTAACATGTTGGCAGCCCGTATACGTAAACTTATAGTGATTTTTAGAACCCTGAGTTATTAAGATGGTATATTGTGATTGTGTCAATCGTTGCTAACATACTGCATAACCTCCTGGGGAGGATCAGCTAAATCGCCAGTCCTAAACTGGAGGGCGCAGAGAGCTATACTCAAAGTTAGCATGTTTCTTCCCTTCCGGTATCCTACAACAGATCTGTACAAAAAATGTGGGTACTTTCGGTAAGACAACTTTTGTTCTACAAACGGTGCTATAACAACATTTGATGCTTATGTATGACCCTGTCACTATTAACAAAAGCGTAGAAAGGACATTGTTTGTAGACTTAAACCTAGTAAAACTACATTTGCACATCGATTTTTTAACTATGAAGGTCCTAATTTATACAATAAGTAAATAGAGTTCTCTCAATTTATTCTCTGAAACGATTCTGTTAAAAAAGAGTAAAAGAATGGTTACTCAATTTAATTATGCAGACACCGAGAATTGTTGTAACTATGCATTTTATGTGGTTTATACTGGGATTAGTATGATTGATTGTTAGGTTTTTAGCATGAACATGTATTTAGTTTTGTATGCTAGGATGATTTCCTTTACCAATGTGATTGTAATGCCGATTGTTAACTTGTTCATTCCGCAGGCGAGAACCTGGTGATCTGTGTCACAGACTTTTGTCCTTTTCAGACACCAGCTTCTCACATCCAAATTGATGATGGCGAAATGATCGCATTGTTGTATATGTTCTTTCTGATGTGAGATGGAATAAATAAATTATTATTATTATGTTTCGAAATCCTTAAGATTCACGGGCCAAATAGTGGCCCGGTCCTTTGGAAGGCATGTGTGGGGCCGAAGCCAACAGCACAGAGGCCTTTTTTCGAATGTTTAATCTTTGTATGTGTTACACGTGGCGGATGCCATCACAGAATGCACAATATGATACAACCCATGATGACCCCCGCCAGGTGTAAAGACTATTGTAAATATATGGAAACTACGATACTGGGCTATAAAATTGAGTTTTGGTGGACTAGATATCTGGGCTATAGGGGAGACTACGGACGCCTGTCATTAAACTAGTCTCACAGTAAAATAGAGACAGGCGGTGACTCGCAGCGGCTAGATGGGCCCCCTAATGGTCGCCTGCAGTGGGGCGACAGAGGGGCAACATGGGTGCTCGCGGCTAGGGGTGTCGAGAGGTGCGGCACCGATTTCACCATCGCGAGTAACTACGCAGGTCACTCGGAGCGGGTTTCCTCGCTATTACGCCATTAGACACTTCCACCCCCGAGCATATAGCTCTAGTGACTCACTCCCGACGGCCAATGAAGGCAAGCGGGAGGTGGGATCTGGTCCTCATGGGGTCCACTTCGCCCACCAACAGTGAGACGAGGCGAAGACCAGAGACTTCCCGGAGCACGGGACCGAGGTGCGCGCCACACACCATCAGCTCGCCACAAGCTGCCCGACGGAGACTGATTGCACCGATGATCTAGCATAAAGCTAATACACCAGCAGGCGATGGGGTCGTCACGTCCCTACGCGCTTATTATTATAATTTTATTAACGGTCTGCTCACATCCCCACTATATACATACATACATAGTGCTAGGATCTTCTGTAACAAGATTGGCTACACAAGCCACGTGCGGGGGTTCAAATCAGGAATAGTTAAAATGTCGTCATTACCGAAATCGGTCGGACCACATCATCACTCTAGTGTTAAAAAGTATCTACCAAATCGTTGTTATTTTTGTTTCCGACTGTATCTATCCAATAAGGGATTCATGGATGCAATAGGCATACCTATACAATTAACAAGTTTACCGTGATTGAATAGTGCTGATAAACACCTATATTGTAGTGGAGTACCTATTGCAAGGATTAGTGATGGCTTAGCCGGTTGACTGGTGACCTAACAAGCTGTTCAGTTGTGTGCCTAATGTACACAGAGAATAGGAAAGACTATCCATGCTATTATATAGCATTTCTCTAGTGTAGTCTATTTCTGGTACAGTCAATGGCAGAATTGACTGTACCTGAAATACTTTTTGTACGACAAGTAAGCACGCATAAGGGGTGCTAGGAACACCTTAAAATTTGCCATTCTATTATCAAATAATAATAAATGTCTCTGACATTCACATAGCGCCATCTAGCCCCAATTTGAGCATGAAGCTTGTATTACGGGTACTAAACAACTGATAAAAATACCTAAAAAAATATTTTTTGTAAATACATACATATTATACATAGCGAACACCCAGAGAAGCTGTAAACGCCATCTATGCGGCCAATAGCAGTAGTGAGTTTGAAAAAAAAACACCTAGGCCACTACAGACAGACATATTCATGCACACAAATGTTTGTTATGCCCGGGGATCGAACCCGGCATCCATCTCTAAACCATTACACCATATGGGTCGTCAATAATAATTTAAAAAATCAAACATAATTCGAATAAGTTTCTAGCCGTATTGTGATGAACTGGTTGGCTTTGGGTAAGCTACATTAGGTTTTTTCGATTTCTGTCTGTAATATCTTCGCTTTGTGCGAGAAAGCCTGTGCTCTGCACTGGGCCGTTATAGGTTGATGATGATGATATGTATTATCATTAAATCTGTAGTAAAAATTATTAAAATAACTTTAGCAGCCTCTCTGTATGGTAGAAATATAGCCCTAAAGCTTTATAAATAGTAATTGACTATTTTATGGGTAACGGCTTTTGAGCTTAGGTATTTACTTATATAATATTTGTAGCCGTTATTTGTAAAGTTTAACTAAATACCATTTCGTTTCAACTATCACTCCCTATTAAGACTACCTAGAGTGATTTTTTAAAATTATTTATTTACCGAGCTTTTGAAGGGGTAAACATGTCGCTATCTAGAGTGATATTGGTTGTGAAAGATTATCCTTGTCGCGGAATGTATAGGCTGATGATCAGATACAACTAAGTGGTACTGTTCTATTGATGATTTATTATATTTAAGATTTGACAAATAGTGAATGCTCCAAACGTTTTGTGTCATTATCATAACTTTTTAGCAAAACAATAAGTCTTACAAATGAAACGTTGTCATACAACAATGTGATAATCGTTCGTCATCAAAGTTAGAAATAAGTGAAACGTTGATTGGCAGGTGACAATCTTCCAAAGATTTTTAGAGAAAAGGCAGGATACCAATCAAATCTAAAAATCTCATATGATACTTAATTGAAATAAACTTAAAAGATGTATTGGCCGGTATCGTGAAGATGGTGGATGGTGAAGATATGCTAGAAGCAGCTTATGTGTCCGTAGAGCACCTCAGACAATGTAATACTTACTGTCTCACCCGACTATTGTCCAACATTGTGCGGTTTCCGGGATTTCTGGACGGCAAAAAACAGCGATCGAAAGGACCCAATATTGGTCGCATTATTCTATGTAATTTAATAAAGCGATATGGACTTGATAAGAAAAACTTTTAACATTGTCTTTTTAAGGACAAAAATTTCATTAGTCTTCTTTCATAATTCGTAACTAGTTCTAATTAACTATCAATTTGGGTGATTACAATAATTTTAATAATCTGAAAATAATTAGACCCATTTAGTACAGAGGCTTTTTAACAACCAAAGTAATAATACTTAATATACCTGCATAAATAAAATACGGCTAGCGGCGAGAGGAACGTATTTGGTTTTCACTGCTAACCTGGCAGGTCTGATTTAGGATAAATGTTAAGCCAACTACACTTGTCAAGTCCAGACATACAGATTAAGGGGCAAATACATTCTTGTGATATTTTCTTTATCGTGGGGAATGGTGACTTAGGTGTGTGAATAGATGGACGATAGCTACTCGTATGGTGTCATGGTTAGTAGCTCATCTCAAATATGATATATTGTAACATGATAAAATTTAAGCGACTCAATTGCTATAGTCGTTGAGTCGATTTTTTACCACACCGATTTCGATCCGCGTGTATCTTCTGTGCATAAATAGGTATTTCTTCTACTTTAAGTACCTATAATATTTAAATAGGGATTGATACTGTTCGCGCTAAAAAGCTCCTAATTATGCGCTACGTCTAGAGATCCGCCCACACAAACAAGGTTGCCTAGCAATACATATCATTATCAATTTTTCCAGTCTGAGATTCCATTCAGCGTTTATAATACGTTTTTAACGTTAGTCATGTAGACCGTAAAAGTCATTATTAATTTATTTAATTTATAATTATTTAATCGCGCCATCTAGCCTCAAGTTAAGCGTGAAACTTGTGTTATGGGTACTAAACAACGGCTAAACATACATCTATACTTTTTTTGTATATATATACATATTAAACATAAAACATAGAAACAGACCAATACGAACAGACATGTTCATGCACACAAATGTTCGTTATGCCCGGGGATACCCATTGTAGTAGCCGATGCCTTACCCATTACACCAAATGGCTCGTCAATTAAAAACTAGACATTGTACATACCTCTGCGACTGTGACAGAAATTTTGTTAATACCACAGTACTGATTTGTGGAAATCTAGAATCCTAAACGCCTCCAACGTCAACATCGCGACGAAGATGGTGATGGATTGTTTGATCTGAAGTAACTGAAACAGCTTACTGAATCAGAAAGAACCAGTTACGTCTGTCGCACGACCAATGAAAGTTGGGGTAGGCAGGTACTAATCTATAACTCTTCCGGGTCGATGAAACAATAAAATTGGAAAGGTCCTGGTAAAGTTTGAACGAAAAAGCGCACAAATGGTACGTTGAGCGCCTACTTCCAGCAGCGAAATTTAAACAATGAACTTTACTTCAAGTCATATTTTTTAAACATGATATGGTGTTTATCCTCAAAAGTCAAATTGAAGCTAATGTAAAAGTAAAATGTGTAACGAAATGCCATGAGCTGTCAAAAAAGGTCAGCTTATTAAATTGAATCAACATATTCCGTGATATTGATTTCAATTGATATTCCAGTTGCCAATCAAACGTCAAAATTGAGATTGGAAATTGTTACTGTTGGTGCGAGTTGAATAAGAATAAGCTAAAATTAAAATGGAACATATTATTTGGGAGTATTAAGGTTTATCTCATCATCAAATGAAATTTTAAAAGGCTTTTATGGGTTATTTAACGTTTGCTCTTTGACTAGTTAATAATAGGTATATTATTCACGAGATGTATGTTTGATTAACATTTAGTCTTAACTTTAACTATCTAAACAACTAGGTGGGCCATAGATAACCATGCTTTAAGCCTTTAAAATTTTTAAAAGTTACAAGACAATAAACTTTCTCTTTTTTCTTAGTAGATAGTACATAGTTTTTAAACTGCTATCCACTAGTTACAGTAGAGTAGAGTACAGTTTTAGTTCATCTGATAAATAATTTAAGTTGTGTTGAATATAATATCTTTGTGATGATAAATAGCAATATAATATGGGCCTTATCCGAAGTTGTTCATATTTAATCAGGGTTTTTCAGTGTTATATTGAAAAAAAAATGTGCACGTCAGTTAACGGTGTTCAAATAATGGACTGCAGTATTTTTTTAATATTTTAAGTGTAAAGGACGGTCAGGTTACTCAAACAATGGAAAGTGATACGCATAACCACAGATTTCCCAATACAGGAGATGGGGCAAGCCGCATTTTTAAGTGCGACAAATGTAAGCTCAACGAGCATACACTGGCTGCCAGTTTACGCTCTGTGAGACGAGTCAAGACGCACGAATATTAGAAGAAATTACCGTTTTTTCCCAAAATGCCATCCTGTGCAATTGTAACATGCCATCATCGCAATGAATCAGTAAATTAACCAAGAAATATAATAACTTTTCACAGGTAAGAACGGAAAAGAAATTGCGACACTGGGACTGCCTATAAACTTGGCGGCTTGTCCAGTCTAATTGTAAATTCGGATGTCTGTGCGCATAACAATGACAGAGCGGCATTAAATGAAAACAACAAGTGATAGACAATTATATCCACCATTGCGATAGTTGTAGCAGATGGATGTCAACTGCAAGGAATCGGTCCGCGTGGAAATCATTAGGGGAGGCCTTCGTTCAGCAGTAGACATAATTGGGCTGTAATGATGATGATGATGATGATTGCGATAGTTGTTTGATTAGTCGTTTACACACGCCACTACGCCACCGAACCCTAAAAAGAAACATTTAACTATTGTTAAATATATCACTAAAAATGCCACTTATGAGTTTCCACTTTGAATATTGTCAAGGGCAAAGTTAGCATGAACACATTTCGTATTATTGACGACCAGACTACTTTACATTTGATCCTAAATGTTACAGATACCATATACGATATTTTTTATAATATATCAAGCCCGTATCCATGTGCAATGAGTTTTGACCTAAATACTCTATACATTATGCCAAAAATGCATTTTACATTTTCTATTGTTACAATTCCTTCCTTTTGTCAATGTTTTGGGTTTATTACATAGGTTCAACGAAATACACAGTGAAATGCGATTATTTATTATTGACTAAAATATGGTTTAGAAATTCATCACTTCAAAAATGGCAGTATAAAGCACTTGCTAATTACAAATCCAGCCGGTCGTCTTCGCGTCGCCTCTATACGCAGTAACAAGTCGACTAGATATATTTGAAAGTAATTTTCCAGTGAGCATCTGGCACTGCGGTATGAGAGATTCAGCTGATCAATATTCTGGAAGTCGCTCGAAGAACTCTGAAATATGTCAGTCTCTCACTCAATCCGACTGCAGGCTATTTGTAAGCGTGGTGTGTTATGAAACGCTCAACTTTCGGTAACTACCACTTTAGCGGCTCAATTCCTGTTGGCTTTTGGTTTTAGTCAATTAGTGCGAGCAGTTATTGCGTGTAATTGGTGTTTTGATTAAACAATGTATTAAATTTATTTTATTTCTATGATTCTGCTAGCAAAGACAGTAATTGACATGATACCTAAATATCATTTGACTTTAGACAGGTCAATTAAATTGTAACGAGTTCGAGAAAACTGGCAGATACTTCGATTAATTACATTGACTGGTTACCCAATTCTCAGGATTTATTTACAAGTTGACTTTAGCTAATCCATACGAATATTATAAATACGACAGTAACTCGGTCTGTCGGTTTGTGACGTATTCACGCCTAAACAGCTGAAAGGATAATGATGAAAGATAGTAATCTCGGTCAGACATAGGCTACTTTTTAAAATGTTTGTCTAATTTTTGTTTACTATCCCCCACTTCCTTAAAATAAGGGTGGAAGTTTGTATGGAGAGTTTTACAATTTCTGAGATAAAAATTATCTTTATCATTTCACATCGTATAATATCTTATTAAAGAATAGAAGAAGAAAAATATTCTGTTTTCGTGACCAGGTAAGGGGAACCGTGTTACCCCAAATTTAACACGAGCAAAACCGCGGGTAAAAGCTAGCAGAATATAAACCAGAATGTTGCATATGTATTGTTAAAACTCCTTATAAAAGGAACGGAAAATAAATATTTGAGGCAAATATTTATTTAATAATAAAAAATTATAATATAATAGACTAAGAAAAAAACGTCTTTCAATATATAATTATTTCATTTTAATCATTTATCGTTACAGTGCTGCAAATGTTATTGAAATAAGATCGATTGATAACACAATAATAATACGGACGGAGTCTCGCTAACATCAAAAATGTGTCAAAATTCCGCCGGCTTTTGTATGAAAAACCACAAAATATTATTTATTACATTTGGCGCGCATTTGTCAACACAGCCATAGATAATGCTAAGAAACATCTAAAATGGAGCATGGCATGTGTTAAATAAAGTCCGTATTTTTTATACCTCCATTATAATATTGATATTCCGTTGTTCGAGTATCGATGTAAGTATTCTTTATTTGAAAAGTTATGACACAAATAACAATATTCGAAGATTCTTATCAACAGAGCTGTACTTTAGTCGTTAATTTGATACGATTCGGTTCTCTCTCTCTTCAACCTATTGCAGTCCATTGCTGGACATAGGTCTCGGTTCATTGTATTCGAAAAACAACCTAAAATTTCTTTTAATATATCAATCAGACTTGTCAGTGTTTTTTCTTTCTCGGAAACCTGGCCGTTTTTTGGCTATCAACTGGTAATAGAAAGACAATATATTACAAGTACTCAAGCATGATTCGATATAGAAAAATAAACGTTCGTTAGGCCGAGTATTACTGGATTGCCAGCTAAGCCAGGCATCAACTGTTATCAAGCCAATTAAGTACACTAATTCGACTAGAGCGGTATTCGGGTAATTTATTCTATAGCATCAAAATGCTTTGTTTTCATTTACATGGCAATTTGTTTTGTTTATTACCCGATGAAATACGTGGTTAGTGTAAGCCAGAATTAATGTTTGAGATTCAACGATTATTCATAAAACAATGTTAATATTTTTATATAAAGAAAATTACAACAAATAACTGTATATTTGTTAAATATTTGAAGCATTATTTAAATGGGAATTTTATGGTTCTGCGCGGAATTTTATAGAATCCTCTTAGTTTAACCTGTTATGTAGGTATACCTGTTAAAATTTTTATTATTTTGTAGACAAACATTTAGTGAAAGAAAGAAAGTTTTTTTTTTTTCAAAACATGTGTCATAACATAACATATAACATGAATGCTCGTCTTAAATAGTTAATTGGGTACCAACATGTTTTGCCAACAATGGTATGTAAAATATTAATATAGGAACAATGTCAATTTTTAAGAATTAAAATGAATATGTTATTAAAATAATAAACAAGTCATAATTAAAATTCAATACTACTGAAAAAAATAAATTAATTTTAACATTATACAATTTCTATATGAATTCATTTTATTACAGTATCATTTAAAAAGTAAATCAATGCTGTAGTAACATTTGTCTATTAAAAACGTTCTAAGATATATTTTAAATAAATTGATATGATATTCTGTTTTCGCAACCAGGAAAGAGGAACCGTTTCACTACGAATGTAACGAGAGTGAAACCGCGGGAATAAGCTATGATTAAACAAAACTAGTATCTTGTTATTATATAATACTGCCATTATACCCGCAAGTTCACAGCTTGATCAAGGCTAAAGTTAATAAAGTGTTCTTGAATGATCAACTTTCCCTATAAAGACAATATCTCAGTAGATACGCGGAATAACTGTATTATCAAGTAGGCAGGGCGCGTGCCCACAGACATGATATATAAGGCACTTACCGTACCTCGTAATATTGCGTTCTCTTGCAATATGAAAATTTATTGCACTGTGTGTGTACGTAAGAATAGGAGAATAACTTAGAAAAATGTTTATCGCACTAATAATTTCCACGGGTTTGACGTTTCTCGAGTGTAGCTGCGACTTTGTGCAGCCAAATCGAAGAAGGTTGGAACTTATATTATACAATTCGATTCGAGATAAGTAAGAAACTTTGGATGTGTTTTCTGGGGGTATCATAATATCACTAGATGTACCTAGTACTAGCTAGACAGTGGAAATGTCTGGCACACCCTTTTGTTCAACAGTGTAGGTATCTATAGAAAAATAGCAGCTACTATTTTGTGAAAAGTGGAAGTACTAGGAAATAATAATAATAAATACACATAATAAGCGGTCTACGGTTTCGTACGAAAAATTCAGTAAAGTTCCGCTACCAAATCGACTTGTTCCGAATAAGCCCAAAACCTATAACGCTTCGAGTGATTTATTTCCCATTGCACCACCAGGGTCTTTAAACAGAGACAACCTATTTAGATAACCTTTTCTAAACTGTTTTCGAACTCGGATCGATAGGCTGACACTTTGGTTCGCGACATTTTGACAAAGGTTAAAATGGTTTCACCATAAGCAATAGTGAATGACAATGGTTATTTCATGTCCAAATGTGTTTATTTTCATATGAACATGCTGTAAGAAATGATTAAGTAAAACCGATAATATTGATAACTTAAATATTTTTTAGTGTTCGTTTGAGGCCAACGAACAATACTTTATATAATTAAGGCAAGCCTTAATTTAATAAGTACCTACCTAGTACTAACTATAGCGTTTGTAAATAGATTTATTTAGGGCTAAGGAGTGGGACACGCAGTGAAATCACTGAATCTTTATTGCTAGCTACTATACTATGATACCATTTACGATCGGCTATTGTGGGACTTAAGTACTGTCTACCATAGTCTACCATAATGTGATAGTCACTAATAACTATAAAAGGCCCAATTTGCTTTGTTCCTAAGTTGTAACATAAAAGAAGAAACATCAGGGACAAGGTTTGTTTGAAGCAGATTATTACGCGGTTGTTTCCCAGCTGTATAACAGGAAAAATTAACCGCTCAATTGGGCTTTCTTTTTCGGTTTGTTTTTACTTTTGGCTTTGTTATAAATTTATTTGCCTAGCCGCTTAACGAAATAACATAATTTTTGTGATATCAAATTCACAGGTATTTTAAAACGTTTTCACGGAGTTTTAGATTATGTACAATTAAATAAATTTGTTTCTTATTCAACAACGACCATAGAAGGATGCAATTTATTACAAACCAGTACAAACTATGGAAACCTAGTGAGCTTTAAACTTCTAGAGAACTGGATATTGAAGATAAGTGTTTTATTCAATGTGATTTCAGCTTTCAATGTATATTCTCATGATAGTAGAGGTGCTAATTATGATTTCAATAAATCAGCCTGCATCTCACTTTAAATTCGTGTAAACTATATAACAAATGGTGTTATAATTAATAAAATACATTATGTAAGCTTATATAGTCTCTCGGTTTTGATCAGCAAACTTGTGGAAGTAGCTTTATTTTATTCTCGTCAATGCAAATAATAAAAAATAAGTTTGAATACTAGCACTCTCACCCCATGTTACATTCCAGGTCTTGTTCTTATAATTGCCTATACAATGAAAAATATTCTATGTTATCAGGAATAAATCGTCATAGTCATTATAATTATAAATGTGAATTTTAAGAGTAATTATCGTAAGTAAAAAAGGGAACCAAACACAATCGCAGTTAACATTTTCAACAAAAACACACGTAGAAAACAGCGTAATTCATTGTTGTTGTAGATCAACTGAGAATGTAGTGATTTAATGTTTGCAGCCGAATACACTTGTGTCAGTGAACGTATCCGAAACAAAAGATGGATTGTGAGACTGACGCGATGGAACGCGGACTCAGTGTGTGCGCCGATTTTAGCGTAGATACATTCGTTTTTAGAATTCCAAACGCGCTTTTTCGAATGTGTTCACGTGTTTATTTGCTTTCAAACGGTTGAGCAATGTGAACACTATGTAAAACCTTAGCTGTTCAGTATGAATTGATTAATGTGATTAATTCTTAATAGACCCTAAGTTTGTGACTCTATCTTTCTTTGTTATAAATTGTAGCACCACATGTTACCAATATTTTGCTTTCAGGCTGGGTTTATATCAAGTTAGTACACTGGACAACAATCAAACAAGGTTAGACCAATATGTGAAATCTGCACTGGGGCACGCTCAGCTAAAGTTATACCTACTGTTAATCAAAATATTGATAAATAAGCTAGACTTCAACTTGTGTTTTAGGCTTAGTAAGCATACACGTACGATTAATAATTATTACGTGAGAATAAGAGCTCGTGACTAAAATAAGCAATTGCAGCAAGTAATAAAAGCTCAGAGATTTTAAATATATATTTTAATATGACTTCTAAAATATTACTATAAAATCTTGTATTATGCTTATGTACATGTTTAAAACTTTAAAGTCATAAAATTCTTGAGTGTGGCCTGGATTTTAAACAATAAACAAGCCTATACCGTCCTAGTATAAAGCACAGCCTCTCCCGCAATGTGGCTGTGGGCACACGGGCCCAATGCGCATTTGTCGACTCGACTAATGCAGTAGAGTAGTAGTTGGAATCAACTGATTCTGGAGAATGGAGGGACATAATTTAGTACCCACAATAGTCGCCCATCCAACAAACATAGTTGAATACGTTGCAGCTAGACCTATTAGCGAGTGCTTAGTTATAAAAAAACTTATTGACGACCTATTTGGTGAAAAGGTTGACACCAAGGGTTCTGAGTTTGATCCCCAGTACAAACATTTGTGTGCATGAACACGTCTGTTTGTATTGGTCTGGGTGTTTCTGTGTATAATATGGATGTATTTACAAAAAAAGATATGAGTATGTTTATCAGTTGTTTAGTACCCATATTACAGGCTAAATGCTTAGTTTGGGACTAGATGGCGCTGTGTGTATATCAGTAGATATTTATTTATACACTATTAGTAAAATGTTGTATTTTCCTGATCATCTCTAAGGTTAAGAAGGCTAGTACAAGATCTTGATCTATAGTAATCCCGAGATTAAACTTTTCGTTTGGTTTTGTTGTTTCAAATTACTATATTTGTTAGTACATGAATGAGGCTACAGGCACAATAACTTTACACGACTAAGTAAAACGAACGTAACTTGCGCGAATGAACTCATCTCTCTTTGCAAACTTTCACCCTCAAAGTAATTCAGTTCTGAATTTCTCGAGTGTGAAACTCGGCTTTATGGAGTTAATTAGGTGTCTCATAACAAATGTCAATTACTGCCTATTGCGATAACTTTAGTTAAGACGGGTTAGAAAGTTTGCTTGAGCTTAAGCAGCTTATATGCATTTGAGGTTTAGTTGTTATGGTTTTTAGAAATCAGCTTCATATATACTGTATTTTTGTTTAGGTACAATGGAAATTTGTGAGTAATATTTTTCGACATGCATTGGAGAAAACAAAATGGTGGCTTTATATTAGTGAGTGATTACACGGCTGACTGTATGGTATGATTATCCAAGAAGTGTACGACTCAAAGTTAACCAATTATTTGAGGCTCATAGAAGATTAGTTTAGATTTTCCAACCCTAAGAATATTTGTTAGCTTCTAGTGATGCTACATAAAAAAGGTATATGATATATATGTACCTAAATATCATATGAATCTTTACCATAGGAACTACACCATGGAATTGATAGGGACAGATATTGTTTTTCTTAAATTTTCCTTTTGTATTACGTGTTTTCGGCTCCAGAAAAATACTTCAGTTATTAAGACACGATTTGAATTGGTCTTATAATAGTATTTTTTTATTAAACATTTAATTTTTTTTCCTAAAATTACTTTTTGTAAGATAATCTTACAGGATTTTCAACCTTGTAAGATAATCTTACAGGATTTTCAACCTTGTAAGATAATCTTACAGGTTTTTTCAAGATTTGGTTGGTTTTTGTTTTTTTTTTATAGACAAACGGTTAAAGGCCGGGACTGTGTAAACTCAGATTTAATGTTATTTTGCTTTTAAAATTAGTCACATATTCTGTCTGTGTCTTTGATATTTGTACTCTCTATTCCTGATAGAAGTGGATCGGCGCAAACAACTTCTGGATAGCGGCGACGGACTGGTTGAATTCATGCGCCTTCGCTTTCCCAAAACACGTTAACAACGAAGATAAGCAGTTTAGTAGGTTAAGTCCGATATAAGAACCCTTAAACGGTACAACGAGTACTAAAATAGAACTCTACTAAAAAATGGTCGGATAGGTTAGACTCTGTGGCTTAGCTACTAGCGCGTTCAGTAAATGATTGCGCAAGTTAAGCATTATAATTATCATACATGGGACGGTTGGCTGAAGATATTATGTCAAGTGCTATAGAAACGTTAGGCGGTTGGTTCCAGCTTCTTTATTAACATCTTCATTCTCTGCATATTATTCAAATAAAGCTACTAACCTTGCCATAATA
The DNA here is from genome assembly GCA_019425675.1 of Leucinodes orbonalis. Classification (NCBI taxonomy): domain Eukaryota; kingdom Metazoa; phylum Arthropoda; class Insecta; order Lepidoptera; family Crambidae; genus Leucinodes; species Leucinodes orbonalis. The sequence goes on along the minus strand of PQWD01005070.1, from coordinate 25,962 downwards.
TACAGATAAATGTCAGTAGAGAATAAAGGGCCCATACGTAAAAAGAAAGCTCCGAGAATGTTTATGATTCTTGTAGACACCTGTCAGCTGCTGATTTATGTGTCATGAAAAAACCAACGAGATCCGTCTGAATTGGCTGTTCTTTGTTTCGTAATAATTCATACATACGAGTATGTAGAATATGTTGTCTTTAAATAATTAGATACGCATCATAGATAAAAAGGTATGCATCATATGTACTATGTACGTCTACATTTGGCAGATTTTACTAATGGATATTATATATATATATATATATATATATATATATATATATTATATATATATTATATAGGGTATGGCATGTGGCATCGACGAAGTTCTCAACAGGTGGTCCTTAAATTGAACAAAACATGGCGAAGCTTTGGCTAACATCCATATAATGACTGCATATATTACTAGCGTCTAAAACATATGATAATGTTTGGTTCGTTTTTTCAGACAGGATAGTTCATGGTGGAAATTCTGACAATTGTCAATCCTTTGTTGTTCAAAGTCAAATGAACTGGTATTCAGTGATTGATCAGTACCCACTTCATCACTCTATATTTCTGCTCCTACTACTTTTTCCAAAGTTTGCAATGCATTTCTTGCTCCTTCGGTAGAGGCTAAGAGTATCAATGGGTTGTACTACTTACTACCGATGCATCCACTGTCATCTCATAAGTGGGTCTAAGATTTACAGCTAATGATAGTCGAATAGACCTGATCAATATGTACAAGACCGCGTGGAGCTGAAGCTGATAACTCGACATCTTTAGGTAAGATAACTAAAAGCGGCAAACTTTCTGACGAATAACTCAATGAAGCTAAAAGCTACCGTTTAAGAAAGTCGATATCATGTTATTTTATCATATTTTAATAATCAAATACTCAAATTGGTAAGAACCAGTATATAAAAATGCTAAGCTTAATGTATAAAACGTAACTAACGACCACTATGTTACAAGTATAGATTAAAACAAGAAGTTACATAAAACGCTTTAAGTCTGTTTTAACCTTTCCTGGATTTCCTTTAAAATCTCTTTTGCAATGGGATCCAAATGTACTTACCTTAGCAAGAAGACTTAGTTAACTAGCGGTTGTTAAGATAAGGCTTCTGACGCGATGTGGAAACAGAAGGATTACTGGTGTTTTATATGCGCTGTGATATGTGAGCTTGGAAATAATGTGGACTAAAAATAAACTAAATAATAATGTGGACTAGTTCCATCGTTATGACTTATCATATTTGATTACAATCTTAAAATGCCTATAGCATTTTTAAGAAGCGGACAAATATTGATTATTTCACTATAATAAATAAATATTCTCAGACATACACAGAGTAAATTGGCAACTAGAAACATACTTATTTGTAAATACATAGAATATCCGAGTACACATTACAGATAATAGAATAAAAACCAAAAACCCGACTGCTAAAAATACCCATTGCCAATAAAAGAAAAGCTTTACCCATATAGTGCAAACATTAAATACTTTACATGGTATTGTAGGCGAATGAAAATGTAACCCTCCTGCAGCAGTCGGATAATAAGACAAACACCGATAGACATACTCATATACTCAAATGGTTGTATTACACGAGAACTAAAACCGCAATCTTTGGTGGGTTGTAGATTTGTCAATAGAAATACAAAATCAGTCATTATATTCGGTATTAAACGAAACCAGTCATCAACATCAGCCCCTTACGTCCCGCGATAGGGACATGCGATAGGGACGGCCAAAACTCCTCATAGCCACGCTGTATGGGACATAGTACCATCCTAAGATGGCTTAATCTGTCCTCCGAAGCACGAAATCATATTCATTTTCAGACAATCACGTGATTCAGCTTGCAATGTTCTAACCAAACAGAAAAAAATCGCATGAAGTGACTTCCACTATACGTTCCCATTACGGGATGCAAAGCCACGAATCTCACTTCACCCAGCGATCTAAACCAACAACCAATGAGTATTATTTTTTAAAATATATGAAATACTACTCATCATTATCATCAGCTTATTAAACGCCCCCACCGAAGGGCACGAGCCTACCCATAAAGGGTGTACCTATAGGTCTTAGTCGTCCACGTCAGCCCAGTGCGGTTTCGCCGACTTCACGCACAACCTTTGAATTTGTCGCAGGCGTGCGCCGGTTTCCTCGCAACGTTTTACTTTACTGTAAGTACTCAACCGCTTGAGCTACTATTATAATAAATTATACTATTACACTTACTACGAAACTACTACGAGCTACTATTATACTTACTACGAAACTGAAATTTTTGTAGTTAGTGAAACGTAGGGTTGAAGTATAAAAAACACAACTATTTAACGTGACACACAATTAAAATTAAAAAGGCAACACACATACATACAGTTACACACCACAAACACACAAACCAACCACAATATCACCACACAAACATATCACACGCCTTCATATCACTCACACACATACTATCAATGAACGCAAACGTGCGTAAAATTATTTTTAATTAGCCAGTATTCTTAAAATGTTCATTAATTTTGAGTCCTTTCCTTTAGCTATTTTAAGTAAAATGTGTAATAATGTTTGCAAGCTTTAGCTTTATTATTGTCAAACCTAAAAATACAGACTGATCTAGTTTCGGGACTAATGGTAAGGGTTAACCTGTAAATGTTTTTGCTTAATAAATTTTTATTATTAATTATTATTATTAAATGCAGGTTTTGCAGAATCATCTCAGATGATCTTTCACAGTTCACTCTTTCACAGAACTCTCGTTTGTTTGTTTATATGTCGTTTGCGCTTGACAAGAAATCACAGAAAAAAACATTCCTAATTATGTAATACTCGTACCAATGCTATGCAGTTGACTCCGATAAGTTAATACGAAGCGAAGCAAAATCAGTTATCGTGAAAGCGTTACAGACTGAATAACATAAACATTATTTATAATAGTAGAGATGTGGACTTATGTTATATTCTCAGGCCCAGACGTTAAACGGGTACCCACGTTGGTTCAGCTAAACACGCCCTCGGGAACGCCAGATAAGCGGCGTCCGCGACCTCGGATTTGTCGCGACGGTTACGCGTTGAGTAATAAATATACAAACAACCCTGTTTAGACCCTCGTCCGCTTTTAAACTTGCACTTTGATACATGTTAAGGAAGAAAATGGAAAAAGTTTTGTAATAATTAAAATAATCTCTATGAATACTTCCACTCAAAGATAGAATTACTATGTTTAAAAGTTATAACATTTCTTAAGGTATATGCCGTGTGGCAACGGTAGTGTAGAATACATTTGACTCCCTACTCCTCCCGAGAGTGTCGTAAGAGATAAATATATGAATCTTCCCGGCGAGTTCAGCTTAGCATGAATCTGAAGACAAAAGTCATGTTCAATGACCATGTCATGCCACAGCCGATAAACGTCGGTGGTACCTTTCTCGAGTTACAGAAATATATCAACCAGGGCTAAAACGTCCAACTTCGTGAACGATAAGGCAATGCTCCAAGACGAAACTACCCGTACCAATACATGATACTGATACATGAACACTAACTGCGGGATTGGTAAGCAAGTTTAGGGTCACTTAAAGGGGAATGGAGCGAGCTAAGCGTAGTGCAGGACGCCCTCCTGCCCATTGGGCTGACGACTTTTGAAGGGTCGCTGGTGAATACTGGATGAGAAAAACGGAATACTGGCCCAGAATGGGGGAAAACTATGACAATTTTAATTAAATATACATATAACTATAAAATTTAACATACTGTTTAATTGTATATACAGAGGATATTTATTATTATATATAAGGTCAGAAACATCTGAATTAGTTAATGTATTTTTATTTTAAGAAACTGATTGATTATTACCTAATCCAATAATTCAGATAATTTACGCCTAAGTGCAAAAAATACAAAATACGTCCATTTTACTTTGACCACTGTAAGGAGAATAATTTCTGACATCGTCATTATCGGCAAACAAATGAAGCTATAAGCTCGCCAGTTTTTCTGGGAATCAATTTAGATTCAAAGCTCCAATGGCGAATCCACATTACTAAAATGGCAGGCAGACTTAGTTCGGCTGCCTACGCTGTTTGAAATATAAAATAATTTCTGTTCTTTTTACATTCTCCACCGCTGACATTCAGAAAATTCTTATTTAAAATAAACGAGAACAATCTCAAAAGTAGTTGTGTAGGGATAAATTATGTATATATTCACACTATATCAAGGATCATCATCATCAGCTCACTAAACGTCCTCACCGAGGGGCACAAGCCTACCCGTGTAGGGTGACTACGCCTTAGACGTCCACGCGGGCCCAGTGCGGATTGGACGACTTCACGCACAACCTCTGAATCTCTTCGCAGGCGTGCGTGAAGGTTTCCTCACGATGTTTTCCTTCACCGTAAGAGCGTCGGATAAAGTACATATAATTTCGAAAATACATTGGTACATGGCGGGATTTGAACCTCAGCACTCCCGGTAAGAGAGCAACAGTCCATACCATTGAGCCACCGATGCTGATATCTCATATATATCAAGGATAATTTACTAATATTGTTAGAATTACCATTCCAAAAAGAAATAACAATTCCAATACGAGAAATAAAAAAACAAGCTTGCTATTCCAGTCCTCAGTAGGTATTTTTAAATATATAATTTCGATTATAATATATGAATATCATTGGCTCAATGGTGTGGACTGTTGCCTTCCGATCGGGAGGGCGCTGGATCAAATCCCGCCACGTACTAATGTGTTTTTCGAATTTACGAAATATAATATGTACGATATCCGACGCTCTTACGGTGAAGGAAAACATCGCGAGGAAACCTGCGCACGCCTGCGAAGAGATTCAAAGTGTGTAGTCTATTACGTTAACCTACATTGTTTACTTCCTTGATTGTTCAGGGCAAACTTTGTTGATTTTTATTAGACGCTTCTTACAGTCTCCGTTTGATTTTACAGTTCGTAAGTTAAATGGTTTTTATTAACATAAATGCATATTCTAGTTAAATTGCAATGAGATTGACTTTACCAGCAGATTGAAGTTTGTGTTTTAGCTTTTACACGAAAGAACCTTATTTACTTATTTCAGAACTGAAGTCAACCTCAACGGTTCATGGAGCGGCCTCCTAACGAATGGCGCTGAGGCTGACCGCACCATGTTCTGGGCCATTTTAGCGGTCAGTCCGGCCTTGTCTAGCTTGGCTAATATGATCATCATTATTATATTATTTATAGTATTTGTAGTATCTTAAAGTTAAAACTTTGTACTACAACATTAAAACAAAAAGCAATGCATTGATTACCGTGATAAACATCATGTAGTCACACTATTGTCTAATTAAATATGTAAGGTTCAATTGGGCGTCTATATGCAAGTGCTGTTCGATTTAATAAATGACATAAATTACCTGTCCTTTGTCATCGAAGTCGTGCACTAAGTTGACCGTATGGGTCTGACGTCATAATCTTTTCCAATACAAAAGGCGTCGTCGTATTTCTCCCAATATAAAATTGCGAGGCGATAATAGAGCGAGTCGGTCACATGAATCACAGGGCTCTTCCCAGGCGAGTCTTTGTATTCAGTTTGGCGGATGACGATAACCTTAATGTAAGCGTCGTCACGGCTGGTGGTCCGAAGAAGGATCGCTATTGTCGACGTCCCTTCCGCGCGCTCCATTCTTTTCTCTTTATACATTTTCTCACTCGAGTAATTCGAGGACAATAAACATTTATTGTGCTCGTTTATTTGACAGACGATGAAGAAATATCGAATGAGTGAGTTCGTTATATTTGGCCTGCGGCACTCCCTTGTTTATAACGAGCACACGCACAAAGGATGTTGGCGGTTTAGCGGATTCCGCAGCAATTTGACGGATGAGAACAGTTTTACAACGCCTTAGGTTCTTATGACAATAAAAGATGGCAGATTTATAATATATGATATGGATTGTGTCCGAAGTGTTGGCGTTGATTACTTGCTCATGGTGATAATAATCGTCATTTAATATACAGTATCTGTATCAAATCTATACTAATATTATTAAGCCGTAGTGTTTCTTTGTTTGTTTGTTTGAACGCGCTAAGCTCAGGAACTACTGGTCCGATTTGAAAAAACTTTTCATTGTTAGGTAGCCTCTTTATCGAGAAAGGCTGTAGAATATATGTCATCACGCTTAGAACAATAGAAGCGGAACAGCATGGAAAAATGTTTCAAAATCGGGGTTTTTTCCTACTGAGTACTTCCTTTGCGTATGCTGCGTAAACGGTTAAAGCTACGCAAAAGACATTAATGAAATATTGATCCCCTTCAAAAGAAAGAAGACATAGTATGTCTATATATAGGGTTAGATCAGTATAAACTGTTTTGCTAATCAAATTTGTTCTGGACTATTTGACGTGCGAAGGCGTTTTCATAAACATATAACCTCATACCAAATGAATTTTAGCTCTGGGTTAATGGGATACTAGTTTCTAGTTTGATGATCATGTGTTGTCAAAGTTCAAGTGGTGAAAATTAAATGTTCTAAATAATTTTAATACTTTTGAAATCAACAGGATGGGATATTTTTATTAAATTGGTTAGCACACATACAAAACAAAGCGACACGCTCGTATTGAGCTCGATGGAGACTAACGAGTTTTCACATGCGCGCACTTATGACTGATCTGCCTCTAATAAATATAATAACATTAATCTGCAGTAAAAAGAAAAAAACCGAAATCAATATTCACAATGTATTCATTACGAGTGAAAAAATCTTGAAAAATAATATTCGTAGTCATTTGTATTAAGTTTCAATCATATAGAGCAGAAAAGAAAATTGCTACTTGAGATTTCAAAAATCATCGTAAATTTACCGAGGTTAATATTCTATTCTTGCTAATTATCATAACAAGACACATAAAAGCAAGCCACCTACCTTGCCTAAGCTTTGCATTAGTATTCAGTTTGCTGGACTACGATAACTTTAATCCGGATAAATGTCACCTGAGTGCCTTAATATAACCCAAGAATCTTTGACTGCACGTATACCTTATTTTTCACCAACATTTCCACCATTATTAAAAGGCAATATAACCCCTCATCCCATTAAAAACGTGTTTTTTTTAATTTAAAGACCAAGGCGAAGGCGACCAAAGGCGATGTAGCTTGATCGATTATGATCGAATGCCTCGTATATCATATAATAAACATGTTCTATAGTATGGTCATTCAGTACTACGATGTATTGCCTCAGCAACTTTATTGAAAAGTTATTCGCTTATAGTTAACAATTTGAAGTGTCTAGCCACATAATTTATATGTTTAAATTTACTTGTACCGTAATGAATGCTTAGGTCCTCGACGTAATTTTAGAGTAAAAGTTTTTACAAAAGGTGACGAAATGATACGGTCCCTTTGTAAAAGTTGCAATGTACGTGACAAATCTTCTAGTTTCGACTTGGGATTGAAAACTGCGATAGAGTCGGCCCCGACGTGCCTCGAATCTGTTATTAGTTTCCCATTTAGAAATAGTGCACAGACTATAGTATTATATTATGACTGTTGCTGGAGTGGTTTAACTTGGTCTATGTCGATTTTAGTCACGTTCGGTACGCTTCATCTTACGTAGTTGTGTTACATGCAATTAGATTAGCCGCTTATCTGAGTTAACGCGATTACACCAGCCAGTCAGGGGCGCTAATCAAACGCAATCTAATGAACAGACAAATACGGTTGCCCGAACTTATATTCGATAACTGGCAACAATTACGTGACAGTCAAGGCAATAGACAAACAGAGATAACAAGACAAATCCATTGAAGTGTAATTGGATTGTTTATACTTAACTGTGCGGGTATGTAATTATGTACATTTAGCAGAAACTTAGCTAACAAATAAAAAGGTTTTACATTACCGATGCGAGTACGCCAAACACGAAGCTGATTTACCGTGGCTGGCCAGGGGCTCCGGTGCCCGCTCGACCGGCAAATAAAGGCGACCAGACAAATGCTCGCAAATTGACTCGACTATTTTCACTGTATTCCATATTTTTTAGGCACGGCGAACCTCGGTATTGCGGACACAACTAAACTGTTTTATTAGCTAACGCTAATTAGGCACAAGTTTAAGATATTGCCAAGATTCGCCATGTCTTTATACATTTAATTAGTCTTTTACTTTATTACAAAGAGGATTTTAAAAAGGTTCAGCAAATTTTCTCATTTTGCACACATGTACGTTGGAGACAATGGGCTTCACATAAAGCTTTGAATAACGTCCACAATATGGAAATCGAATGAGAAAAGGTCTTCATAAAACTCTTCATTACAGAGCTTGGAGGTATTAAGTCGGTACAACGACCAATAAAGCTAAGATTACAAGTTAACCTCATGTTAGTCGGAACCCAATGATAAAGCATCTCAGGAAAATCGAGCCCGAGAAGGGTACACTAATCTTTAGCAAAAACGCTTCGTTCCAAAAAGTGATGGGCGGCTCAGGAGGGATGGATCTTCATTACCCAACCGTGTTGTCAGTTAAGCCAAAGGGTCTAAGGATTACTAACTGCTTAATAAAACTTAAAAAAGTGGACGTAATATATCATATGTGCGTAGCTTAGCAATGACTCATAATCTCAAGGAAAACCGCTTTTATGTTCATTTTGTGATCCTTTTGTTACACACTTATTATAATATTTATTATTCTAATTGTATATAAAGACCAAAGTTTAAACAGTATACAACAGAAATCATTTTAAGAAACCCAGAAAACAGACTCTGTAACTCAAAATGCCATCGAATGATTTAAAATAGATTTAACAAATTCACCAAATTAAAATTCAACCAGGGATAATAATGATTGCAACTGGCATAACGTAAATGTACGTTTTTAGGGTTCCGTAGTCAAATGGTAAACAACGGAACCCTTATAGGTGTCGAGTCCTCCTACAAATCTCTTCATTTCTGATTCGTTCGCGCAGACAGACTCCAAGCATAGACCTCTCCATAGCTCGCTGAGTGACTCTGAACCGATTCAAAAGTCAGAGAAAATATGCCGTAATTTGCCGAATGCTGCCCAGCCGAGTTGGATTCGTCGATTGACCTCTTTCTCAAAGGAGGACCTACTTAGTTGGACTACTTGTCCCAGATAGACGTACTCGTCAACAACTTCGAGAATCGAGCCTCCGGGTGCGGGTGCTACATGGACATTCGACATAACCTTCGTCTTGTCCATGTTTATTTAAAGGCCCACTTGTTCGGAAACTAGATTGAGGTCCTCGAGTATTATGCCTTATTCATCCAGCGATTTTGCCATGAGAACGCTATCGTCGGCAAATCGAAGGTGCGAGATATTTTCGCCATTCACATTGATGTCATGTCCATCCCATTCCAGGAGTTTATAAGCATCCTCCATTGCATTGGTAAAGGGTTTCGGGGAAATGACATCACTCTGTCGTACGCCCCTTTGCAATGTTGCTTATGTACAAGTTTCCTGTATTCGGACTGACATAGTGGCATCGTTATATAAACTCTTCAGCACTTTGACATACCGATAGTCAATGTGGCACCGCTGGAGAGACTGAAGCACTGCCCATCTTTCGATCGAATCGAAGGCCTTTTCATAGTCCACGAACGCGAAGCATAAAGGCAGATTAAACTCCTCCGTCTTCTGTATAATGTGCCGCAGCGTGTGAATATGGTCAATGGTACTATAACCCCCTTCGGAAACCGGCTTGTTCGGGAGGCTGAAAGTCATCAAACCGAGTGTAAGTGAGACGATTCGTAATAACCCTTGGAAACAACTTTTAGATATAGCTTAGAAGCGAGATGGGCCTGTAATTTTTAAGCATAGCTTTATCGCCGTTCTAAATGAAAAGCACCACCACGCCCTCTCTTCCACATTTCTGGCGTAACACCCTCGAGCAAAACAGAGTTGAAGAGCCTCTGAAGTACCTTTAGAACCGGAGCTCCACCGGCTGTCAGAAGCTCTAACGTAATACCATCCTCGCCCAGCGCCTTGTTGTTTTTAAGTTGTTCAAGGGCCATTCTAATCTCATACAGGTTGACTTCTGGCATATCTTCGCTAAAGTGTCGGGTGAGTTTAGCTTTTGGATCCTTAGCCAAGTTGGCATTAACCGGGGTGACAACGGAAGCATACAACTGTCTGTAAAATCGTTTGATTTCCAGTAGCAGTTCAGACTTGGTTGACACTATACGATCGTCTTCGGTTTTTAGCTTTGTTAGCTGACTTACCTTCGATCCCTAAATTCATTTAAATTGTGGCTTTCTAAACATTTCAGTAAATTCCAACTGTAGCGGAATGAACCAGTTACGTATTTGGAAACATGTGAGTAATGGATTTACTACAACAGTTTTCACTTCTTTCCTTGTTTGTGTCAATTTTTTTTATGCTTTAGGGAGTAAAAGGCTCATCTGATGGTAAATAATAATGCCGTACATGTACATTTGCGACACCAGAAGGCACTGAAATGCCTATTATATTTTATTACTGTCTTATTCATTTTACTTAATGTATTTATCTCTCCGGTAATACAAACAAACAGATTAACGTATCTATATTAAGTATCATACCAATGATGCGTTGATACGATTTCAAAATCTGTATATCCAACATTTAGTGAAGCACTGCAATTTCTAATTAGTGGTGCGCTGGTTAAAACATCCATTCATTAGTGAGAGTTAGCAAGCTCGTAAACCGAGCTGTTTCAATGAACTGTTCCAAAATGATAAGTAGCAAAATGAGCAATATATATTCAGGAATTTATTTTCTATTTAGAACTGGTTTGCGTTAATGCACCTTGATAGAGGAAGAATAACTTTAACATATATAAATAAATCTAACTATAAACGACTAAATGGTAAATTAGCCTCTCGCGACACCCGCACTTAAAATACATGTTTAATATCATTGTTTGTAAGTTTTTCCCAGGACAGACCGCTGTGGCAGACAGCAGAGTAAACACTATTTCTTCTTAGAAAAACTATTGTTTCTGGACAGTTATAACTGTCAGTTTTTGACCGTATTTCCGATAAAAAAACAACTAACAAACCTACACACAGCGTAAACAAGCCTTAAACGTGGAGGCTTATTAGAAGTAGCAGATCTTCAGTTTATTTTTCAGATTAACATATTAAGATCCATAACTTGGTATATATGTCGCCAGAAAATAATAAGAACCGTAAATTTATAAACTTTTGTAGGAAAACACTAGGGAAATAGAATTATTTTACGCCTAAATTTCGCGCATTTATCAACTTACCGTAGTCACCCGTATGTGTAAAGTAAGAAGAGTGACATTTACTACAGGGCTACGAAAAAAAATAGTAGCTTATTTCGGCGTTGTTCAAAATCTTATATCGAAAACTAGTTACTGCCGCATTGTCGGCCGCGACCACAACCGCGAGCTGAGCTCGCGGGCTTTTGAGGTTCAACCTTTTATTTATTTATTTTTTTATCGTCGAGAAAGGCCTCGCCTTCCACGCCGTTTTGATATTGGCGTGGATATGTGGGGCTAGTGCTGCCAGAGATGTTGTTTGGCAGCCGTTACCCACTAAAACTCGACGCACTTCTACTTATACCATGTTTGTGGAGAACGGGAAGCCGGATGGATACGACCATCCCCACTGGTCTTAGTCCGCCTAATCGGACCCGTCAGTATGCATCCCTGGGTGGGATGGCGCTAGTGGTTACAGCATGAAGGAGGGTCTGTGATCATTCACCATAGGAGTAGGCGTGTATGATACTGACACCCCAGATCCGGTAGGAGGTTGAGGTTCAAACCTAACCCAACCACACGGGTAAAAACACTTTTGTTTAACAAATATTATCATTAACTAGAATTATGAACAATAAAGTTAATAATTCGAATGGTCATGGGTTTCAGTCGTTAGTATAAACAAAAAATATATATTTATGTGATTGGTTCAAACTTATAGAATCTCGCGAATGGATATTCATAAATTTATAAGTTTACCACGAGACGTTTTAAATTAGAATTAATTTTGGATTAGGCCAAACCACTGAAGCGCTTTTTTTAAAGCATCAAAATTCATATGTTTAGTTTAGTATTTAAATTGTTTTTTATTATATTTTTGTATGTTTTTTGACGATCATAAGTGCTTTGTACTTTTGCTTTGTCGTTTTTTTTTGCTTGTTAGCCTAATTTGAAATAAATGGTTTTTTTTTTTGGAAATGATTTTGTTGTTGGCCGCAGATGGCCTTAACGACGTCACCGGATGAAAATGGCGAGCTTAGCTCAGCGATGATTGGCTCCGGTCGCGGCACGGGACCGCTTCCGGATACCTATCGAGTAGGAGAAGGAGGACGGCCACTAAGGGCGCGCCCTAGGGCTCGAACCTCGACTTAGTGCCGTCCCTTTTGGAGTTTTGATATTTAATATTTAATTAATAATTTTACGAAAATATAGGCGTAAAATAATAAAATTTATCTTGTGTGTTTTAATTTTCCGGTTTTATTTTCCAGTGACATATATAAATAGAAGTTAAATTTTGATCCCACCAATATTATAATATATATATATATATATATATATATATATATATATATATATATATATATATATATATATATATATATATAGGTGGGGATCAAAATTTAACTTCTCAACTATTACGCCGAATCGGTCGACGCATTACAAAACAAGTAACTGCAATGTTTATGTACACATGCACCAAGAGGAGAAAAATAAAGAATGATGTCGAACATAAATCTTGATCAGTTTTATAATATTTTCAACATTAAGTACACTCGCATCATGGAGCAATTCACGACGGCCTTTTGTGTATTTACCTTTGAAAATTTATATTCCTCGTGGGGTGAAAACCGAGACCGACCTCATATTATACGCAGTGGGCAATCGAATTATCATATCGTAATAGTGAGGTTGAGGAAACTTTCAATATATGCCTGATATTTACATGCTTGCGAGAGTTCTTAGAAAGTTGCGAAACTATTGGCTATTTAAATTTTTATTCATTATATTTTTACCTCTTTATAACTCATGGCCACAATGTACCATTTACTTTGTACCTTTTTTATTGATTCTAGTCTTAATACTGGGTCTCTTAAATACCAGGTGGTAGACTCGGCACTGAGTCGCCTATGTAGGTAGTACCACCGCTGTGCCAGATATCGTCCCGTGAAATACTGATTTGCACTTCCGTGTTTCGGGATGAGGGCACAGTATATGTAAAATTATGGTTTAAGATACTTAACATCTGTTGTCTCGGGTACCGGGCGCGGTGCTGCTTTGATGAAGAATAATAATTGTTTATCAGTCTTAATCACTGCCGGTATGTCATGGTTAAGCGTATCGCTTACCATCAGGTGAGCGTCCAGGCCATAATGTACACTATGTTGAGGTTAAATTCATTTACATCTGATGAGTAAGTATACACAAGTAAAAAAATTCTGGTTTCAAAATAAAATTGGAATAAGTATTGCTAAATTTATTTTAAATTGTTTTAACGTAGCATGTTAAACTAGATTTGAACTTAATAACTTGCTTTTGGCCAAATGTCATTTTTAAGTTTATATACTAAGAACATAATTTAGGATAAATATATACTACATATTATAAAAAGGGAATTCAATTGATCAAGAAATATGATACAATTGAACCTTTGTCTTTTCAGTTCAAAGTAAGGTCAGAATACCCTTGCTCGTCCTCCTGAAATACAATATTTCAATAAACTAAAATAACTTTATTTTCTTTCATATTAATGGTGTTGTATTTACAAAAGGCAAACAGATTGTTCAATTGCGATTTAAGAGGTAAATAATAAAGCAAACATACTTAAGTACAGCATCGATATGTTGCCATTCTCAAGAAAGTAAATAAAATGTGTTGAAGCAAAACAAGGTGTCTTTACACTGTACGATTTATAGTAAGTTGCCATTTGAAACGACAACGTGAAAACGACACGTTTGTGTAATGTTCGAATTTTGATCCATAAACATTAAGACAAGAACACAAAATTGTTCTGTCAAATTTAAATGTTTAGTTTATAATTGTTGCTCTTCATTTAAGGATAATATTTAAAATTATGAAATTATTTTTATTATTTATGAAATATATTTAGTTCGTTTTAGACTAGGAGCATTGAGCCACCTAGCTCTTACTCACTCGTATAATCCGTTCAAGCCGGTCCTTTCGAGCCAAAGCTTCCATCTCCCTCACTCGTTTTCATGACTTATCAAATGGTATTCTTTTTTTAACAAAGTTATATTATTATTAGAACAGCGTCAACATTCCCACAATATAGATCTAAATATATTTAGCGCAAGTGTTACATTGAACGCATAAAAATTCAAAATGGCAAATTAAAAACATGGCGTTTTACGTTTGTATCTTTGAAAATAAAAAGTGTAATAATAATATTTTTCTGTTTTTTTGTCTTTTGCGTCGCAAATCGCATAGTGTTGAAGCCTCTAAAGGCAATAGTGAGCCGCAAAGAGCTGGGTCCAGCTCGCTCGACTGATCAAAACTGCGCGCTCTGTCAAACGCAGATTGCTTTTGAAAAGGAGTTAGACAAGCGAGAAATATCCGTTAGTAGCCGCGAAATAGCACGCTATATAGTGGCTTTATGGCGATGATAGTACAGTAAAAAAAATAAAAGACAGTCACCTGTAATTTCTTTAGGGACGCAGCCAGCGACAAGGTCTTTGATGTATTTTACAAAGCCAAAGAAAAAATCAATGGGTAAAATATGCCAAGAATTCCGATATTTCGTTACGCAATTTCTTGTGATGAGGACTACAAGGTAAAAAAGTCTTGATTTCTTTGCCATTCATGAGTTTTTACTATGATATATTTTTTTTTAAATATAATACTCGTAGGTTGGCAAATCCTAATGCCGGAAGAGAAAAGAATAACTTTGCTGACTTTCAAAAGAGATAGGGAAATACAAATATATCGGAAGGAGGAAAAGGGAACTTTGTACCTCTAGTAACCTTTACAAAAAAAAAATACGTATGTTTATTCGGTATTTAGTAGGTACCCATAATACAGGCTTCACGCTCAACTTGGGGCTAGATGGTACTGTATGAATGTCAGTGAATTTTGATTAATTTATTTACACTTCTGAGAATGGCCCCAAATATGGGAAATTATATATGTTTCATAACATGATTTAGAGACTTATTTATTTATTTTGTGTATAACACACATTATGTACTAGACTTCCTACAAAATATAAATAATTGGATAAAATTATACAGAAATGCAATAGTGAAATGGCGAATACCACAAAAAAGAGTAATAGCAGTATTAATTACAATAACAGATTAAGACGTGTAAGGCAATGGTTTAAGAAAAAATACACACAGTACTTACTGTGAGATAGTCAATTCTTCATATATTTTAATTACTATATTTTAGCGCCTGGCTCAAATAAATAATTTAACAACTGATAATTAAGGGTTATTCATTCACATGATGCAAAGAAGTTGAAATGAGAATTTCGACATGATTTTATACAATAAGACATTGTAATGGTAAAAGAATGCTTATCAGTTGCATTTTAGAAGTGCAATTATTATAAGTTCTATTTTTCTTATGAAATGCAAATTATTATAATACACTTTAATTCTGCTGTATAAGTGTATCATTCTGTATCTGCATTTTTATTTGTTTAAGGTCATTAAACCCATTAATCAGCTATTATGAACTTGAGGAAGATTTTAGGGTTATTTTTAATTTATCTATTTAGCTTAAATCATATGAACTGAATAAAAAAAGAAACTATATAGACAACGGTTTTTTGTTTATTAATATTTCTATAAATTCCAGTTAACACTTAGCTTCTTTGTCATGTTTGTTGGAAGCACAGAATTAATAATACTATTAGTTTTGTGGTTGGAAGGTTCAAGCGCTGACTAGACTTCTTTCTAGAAAACCAAACGATTATAATAAATATAATACTTTTTACTGTTGGACAAGCAAAATCAAAAGCATATTACAAAATCAAAAGCACATCACAAAATTGCAAACTTCAAAATGCACACACGCCTCACACACGACTTGTAAGAATGAAGATTAGCCAGTTCTAAATTTAGGTACAAATATGTATAATAAGTTTTAAAAGAACTAACGTCACAAACGTTACAAGACTTACCAAAATAAAACACAACTTTTTCTCGAAAGTCCCCAGCTTTTAAGGTGTTAATGTTAATTGAAGACTCTTTGAAAGCTTGTAAACCTGACAGTGGCTTGGGGNGATCCATAACTTGTATATATGTCGCCAGAAAATAATAAAACCGAAATTTATAAACTTTTGTAGGAAAACACTAGGAAAAAAGAATTATTGTACGCCTAAATTTCGCGCATTTATCAACTTATCGTAGTCACCCGTATGTGTAAAGTAAGAAGAGTGACATTTACTACAGGCTACGAAAAAAATAGTAGCTTATTTCAGCGTTGTTCAAATCTTATATCGAAAACTAGTTACTGCCATTGTCGGCCGCCACAGACACGCGCGAGCTGGCTTTTCGAGGTTCAAACTTTCTTCTTAACCTTTTATTTTTTTTTTTTTATCGTCGAGAAAGGCCTCGCCTTCCACGCGTTTTGATATTGGCGTGGATATGTGGGGCTAGTGCTGCCAAGATGTTGTTTGCAGCCGTTACCCACTAAAACTCGACGCACTTCTACTTATACCATGTTTGTGGAGACAACGGGAAGCGGTCCATGATAGACCACATCCCTCTGGTCTAGTCCGCCTAATCGGACCCGTCAGTATGCATCCCCTGGGTGGGATAGCGCTGTGGTTACAGCATGAACGGAGGGTCTGTGATCATTCACCATAGGAGAAGGCGTGTATGATACTGACACCCAGATCCGGTAGGAGGTTGAGGTTCAAACCTACCCAACCACACGGGTAAAAACACTTTTGTTTAACAATATTATCATAAAAAAATTATGAACAATAAAGTTAATAATTCGAATGGTCATGGGTTTCAGTCGTTAGTATAATAACAAAAAATATATATTTATGTGATTGGTTCAAACTTATAGAATCTCGCGAATGGATATTCGTAAATTTATAAGTTTACCACGAGACGTTTTAAATTAGAATTAATTTTGGATTAGGCCAAACCACTGAAGCGCTTTTTTTAAAGCATCAAAATTCATATGTTTAGTTTAGTATTTAAATTGTTTTTATTATATTTTTGTCATAATGCTTTGTACTTTCTGCTTTCGTTTTTTTTTGCTTGTTAGCCTAATTTGAAATAAATGGTTTTGATATTTAATATTTAATTAATAATTTTACGAAAATATAGGCGTAAAATAATACAATTTATCTTGTGTGTTTTAATTTTCCGGTTTTATTTTCCAGTGACACACTATACTATATATATATATATATTTATATATATATATAATATATTATATATATATTATATATATATATATTATTGGGTGGGATCATATTTAACTTCTCAACTATTACGCCGAATCGGTCGACGCATTACAAAACAAGTAACTGCAATGTTTATGTACACATGCACCAACAGGAGAAAAATAAAGAATGATGTCGAACATAAATCTTGATCAGTTTTATAATATTTTAAACATTAAGTACACTCGCATCATGAAGCAATTCACGACGGCCTTTTGTGTATTTACCTTTGAAAATTTATATTCCTCGTGGGGTGAAAACCGAGACCGACCTCATATTATACGCAGTGGGCAATCGAATTATCATATCGTAATAGTGAGGTTGAGGAAACTTTCAATATATGCCTGATATTTACATGCTTGCGAGAGTTCTTAGAAAGTTGCGAAACTATTGGCTATTTAAATTTTTATTCATTATATTTTTACCTCTTTATAACTCATGGCCACAATGTACATTTACTTTGTACCTTTTTTATTGATTCTAGTCTTAATACTGGGTCTCTTAAATACCAGGTGGTAGACTCGGCACTGAGTCGCCTATGTAGGTAGTACCACCGCTGTGCCAGATATCGTCCCGTGAAATACTGATTTGCACTTCCGTGTTTCGGGATGAGGGCACAGTATATGTTAAATTATGGTTTAAGATACTTAACATCTGTTGTCTCGGGTACCGGGCGCGGTGCTGCTTTGATGAAGAATAATAATTGTTTATCAGTCTTAATCACTGCCGGTATGTCATGGTAAGTATCGCTTACCATCAGGTGAGCGTCCAGGCCATAATGTACACTATGTTGAGGTTAAATTCATTTACATGTGATGAGTAAGTATACACAAGTAAAAAAATTCTGGTTTCAAAATAAAATTGGAATAAGTATTGCTAATTTATTTTAAATGTTTTAAGTAGCATGTTAAACTAGATTTGAACTTAATAACTTGCTTTTGGCCAAATGTCATTTTTAAGTTTATATACTAGATACATAATTTAGGATAAATATATACTACATATATAAAAATGGAATTCAATTGATCAAGAAATATGATACAATTGACCTTTGTCTTTTCAGTTCAAGTAAGGTCAGAATACCCTTGCTCGTCCTCCTGAAATACAATATTTCAATAAACTAAAATAACTTTATTTTCTTTCATATTAATGGTGTTGTATTTACAAAAGGCAAACAGATTGTTCAATTGCGATTTAAGAGGTAAATAATAAAGCAAACATACTTAAGTACAGCATCGATATGTTGCCATTCTCAAGAAAGTAAATAAAATGTGTTGAAGCAAAACAAGGTGTCTTTACACTGTACGATTTATAGTAAGTTGCCATTTGAAACGACAACGTGAAAACGACACGTTTGTGTAATGTTCGAATTTTGATCCATAAACATTAAGACAAGAACAAAATTGTTCTGTCAAATTTAAATGTTTAGTTTATGTTGCTCTTCATTTAAGGATATATTTAAATTATGAAATTATTTTTATTATTTATGAAATATATTTAGTTCGTTTTAGACTAGGACATTGAGCCACCTAGCTCTTACTCACTCGTATAATCCGTTCAAGCCGGTCCTTTCGAGCCAAAGCTTCACTCGTTTTCATGACTTATCCGTACTTTTCAAATGGTATTCTTTTTTTAACAAAGTTATATTATTATTAGAACAGCGTCAACATTCCCACAATATAGATCTTAATATATTTAGCGCAAGTGTTACATTGAACGCATAAAATTCAAAATGGCACATTAAAAACATGGCGTTTTACGTTTGTATCTTTGAAAATAAAAAGTGTAATAATAATATTTTTCTGTTTTTTGTCTTTTGCGTCGCAAATCGCATAGTGTTGAAGCCTCTAAAGGCAATAGTGAGCCGCAAAGAGCTGGGTCCAGCTCGCTCGACTGATCAAAACTGCGCGCTCTGTCAAACGCAGATTGCTTTTGAAAAGGAGTTAGACAAGCGAGAAATATCCGTTAGTAGCCGCGAAATAGCACGCTATATAGTGGCTTTATGCGATGATAGTACAGTAAAAAAATTAAAAGACAGTCCTGTAATTTCTTTAGCGACGCAGCCAGCGACAAGGTCTTTGATGATTTACAAAGCCAAAGAAAAAATCAATTGATAAAATATGCCAAGAATTTCGATATTTCGTTACGCAATTTCTTGTGATGAGGACTACAAGGTAAAAAGGTCTTGATTTTTTTGTCATATGAATGACAAAAAAATCAAGTTACTAACAAGACTAAACAAGAGTTTTTACTATGATATTTAATATTTTTAAATATAATACTCGTAGGTTGGCAAATCCTAATGCCGGAAGAGAAAAGAATAACTTTGCTGACTTTCAAAAGAGATAGGGAAATACAAATATATCGGAAGGAGGAAAAGGGAACTTTGGACATCTATTAACCTTTACAAAAAAAAAATACGTATGTTTATTCGGTATTTAGTAGGTACCCATAATACAGGCTTCACGCTCAACTTGGGGCTAGATGGTACTATATGAATGTCAGTGAATTTTGATTAACTTATTTACACTTCTGAGAATGGCCCCAAATATGGGAAATTATATATGTTTCATAACATGATTTCGAGACTTATTTATTTATTTTGTGTATAACACATTATGTACTAGACTTCCTACAAAATATAAATAATTGGATAAAATTGCAATAGTGAAATGGCGAATGCCACAAAAAAGAGTAATAGCAGTATTAATTACAATAACAGATTGAGACGTGTAAGGCAATGGTTTTACAGAAAAAATACACACAGTACTTACTGTGAGATAGTCAATTCTTCATATATTTTAATTACTTTATTTTAGCGCCTGGCTCAAATAAATAATTCAACAACTGATAATTAAGGGTTATTCATTTACATGATGCAAAGAAGTTGAAATGAGAATTTCGACATGATTTTATACAAGACATTGTAATGGTAAAAGAATGCTTATCAGTTGCATTTTAGAAGTGAAATTATTATAAGTTCTATTTCTTTTTTTATGAAATGCAAATTATTATAATACAACTTCTGCTGTATAAGTATCATTCTGTATCTGCATTTTTATTTGTGTAAGGTCATTACCCCATTAACCCAATTATTGAACTTGAGGAGTCATTTTAGGGGTTATTTTTTTTAATATTTATAGCCTTAAATCATATGAACTGAATAAAAAAGAAACTATATAGACAACGGTTTTTGTTTATTAATATTTCTATAATTCCAGTAACACTTAGCTCTATGTCATGTTTGTTGGAAGCACAGAATTAATAATACTATTAGTTTTGTGGTTGGAAGGTTCAAGCGCTGACTAGACTTCTTTCTAGAAAACCAAACGATTATAATAAATATAATACTTTTTACTGTTGGACAAGCAAAATCAAAAGCATATCACAAAATCAAAAGCACATCACAAAATCGCAAACTTCAAAATGCACACACGCCTCACACACGACTTGTAAGAATGAAGATTAGCCAGTTCTAAATTTAGGTACAAATATGTATAATAAGTTTTAAAATAACTAACGTCACAAACGTTACAAGACTTACCAAAATAAAACACAACTTTTTCTCGAAAGTCCCCAGCTTTTAAGGTGTTAATGTTTAATTGAAGACTCTTTGAAAGCTTGTAAACCTGACAGTGGCTTGGGGAAAAGTCATATTTACCGGTACATTTAACACGGTGTCGCGGGCAGGCGGAGACACGACGATTTCCCAAGTTATTTAAAAACACCTCCATAATATCTTTGGACCATTATCACGCATCAAAATACTCGACCCGCTTGTCACATCGTAGCGGATTTAATGAAATAAGCAACGAATTTTCAATAGCGACATTTCCTCCCTACAGTTATTGTCAGCCTTGCGTGCCTCTTTGGCATGTAATTGAATAAGACGATTGCTATCTACGAGGAAAAGAATTTAATAACATGACATATAACAGTGCCAAAAACGTCCACGCTTGCTTTTAAACGGAACATGCGAGTATTCCGCTGTCATTTTGGAGCACGGCAATAGTTTTATATTTAAATAAAATTCCAATAATTTCGGAGCTTGCGTTCAGTTCTCAGAGGGATCGGAACCGTTTGTGAACTTATGCCCCTGTAAATAACGGTAAAATAACTATTTCCCGCTAACGGTGCTGCGGTGAGTTTTTTAAATTAAAAATAAAATCGTACTAAACATCAAATAATAATTTCTAAGCACGTATCCATTAAATTATTAAGTTTAGCATCACTTATTTCTTATATAAAAAAAACAAACTTAGATCTATGGATTTTTCAATCATATTTGTTAAAAAAACAATTGATTGAGGACCAATTAATCGAATCCACTCGCCAACTGTATGCGATTCATAAGAATCAGTTTTTAGACAGTTCACAACATCTCATCCAAGCACCGTAGACTGAAATTATAAAAAAATAGATCTTTTATATCAGGCTTAAACTCAAAATATCTGACAACCTAGTTATGTCGTGTAATGGTTGAAAACTTGTCTATAAACCAGGGGTGTAATAGACTACTTTTTAATCCTTCAAATTAACTTAAAATTGGAATGTCTATTGGAAATATCGAAATAACCATTTTAATTTGGTCTTCGGCCTTCACTGTCTGTCGTTCTGTCTGTTTGTTCCGGGTAATCTCTGAAACGGTTGGATGGATTTGGACGGGACTTTTTGGCAGGTAGATGATGCAATAGGGACACAATAGGCATTTTCGAAATATAAAATAATGTTGTACCGCGTGGCGTGATTTGAGTCACTTTAACATGTATAATATAATAATTATATAAACCTTAGTATATAGTTAGTTGTCACTCTGAATAAACACATGGGCTTTATTTTTACTGCGGGGATAATATCTTATGGGGGACTCAAAGCATCTATAAACTTTTTTTGTTGATTACTCGTTCCGCACTGGCCCAGTGTGGACGACTAAGGCCTAATCACCCTATACGGGTAGGCTCGTGCCCCTCGGTGGGGACGTCTAATGAGCTGATGAGGATGATGATGATGACACGTTCAGAACTTAACTAGCAAGGACGGAAAAATAGTTTTGAGTAGCTAATATATTATTCATGAGTATTTATTTTTATGCCAATACAAATGTCTTTCTTTTGTATTTAATCGATTTTAGTTTGACCCTTCGATTTTAACGGAACGATATAAATCTGTGAATGCTCCGTACAAGAAAATAAGCAAAAACTTTTGTACAGCACTGTATCAGGCGGGTCAAACGGAATGGCCAATAAATCTGACCAAATGACAGCGGGCGATAACAGGCGATTGTCGTTGCGCTTGACAGTACGCAGTCAACACCTGCCGGGCGCCGCAATATTGGGCGCGAGTGTCTATAACGCGACTGAATTGTTTGTGGGTTGTGCAATTTTCTTTTGCGTTTGTTGACACCTGTAGTGCTTAGGTGGAAAATTAAGCTGCAATTTGTTTGTGGTAAGGCTGTCATTTAAATCTGTTTCTATATGAAATATCAAATTTGGATTTTTTGTCTATGTGTCTATTATATTACACGGGATATCTTTGAAACGGCTGAATGTATTTGGACGGGACTTTTTTGGCAGGGAGCTGATGTAATAAGGAAAACATAGGCTTCTTTGATTTTGGACAATATCTTTATTCAGAAATCTCATGAGCTGCGCGCTTTTAGGTAATGTTTTTCAGCGGGAGGATATGAACTGATAAAGCGGGTAATACCGCGGGGAACAGCTAGTATATTATTAATTTTATAAAAGGTAAGTTATAAAGCTTATAGAGCCTATTAGTTTATATCCTGTAGTTTACGCATTTGTAGGAAGGTACTGTTTAATTCTTTAGAATCCAAATGTGTTTATACTAGTGTAACGCGTTCGAAGAGCTGATTTCAAAAATATGTTTTCCATGATTACATTTAGAAGTACCAAATTTTAGAAATAATAATTTAAATAGTTGGTAACTCATCGATTGCTTTTAGCAAATTGTGTTGCCGATACTATATGATAATGTAACATTTTAACAGCATTCGATTTTTATTTAATAATAAGTATTATTTATTTTTGAGTTTGAAAATTGAAAATAATATATTTGCATGACAATATTGAAAAACGTGACGAGCAAACGCCATTAAAAGAAAGCCTTTTTCTTACATCCCCGGCGTACACATGTATACGTCAAAATTATTCGACGTAAAAATCTAACAAGCCCATCAAATATCTAGCTTCATAAATATAACAACACAATGGTACTGCTTTAATATATCAAAAAATGCTTTTCAAGTGAGAGCACTTTCATAAATCAGGGAAAAAAAGATATCTAGCAATACTTAGGTTGTCATTTTTTCGATATACTCGGTACGCAGTGTGAGATAGGTTAGGCATTACTTATGAATCGAATGATATTTGAGTTGTTAAGTTTTTTTCTTTTCTTTTACTTAGCGTCTTTTAATTCAATGTTGTGTAAGGATTAGGTCTATTATTGAAAGAATAGGATTAGAGTAGATTAATTTGAACACACTCCAATAGTTTGCCAGTCAAACTCTACTTCAATATAGAAGAGAACTGACTTTAACGTGTGCGATGGCTTAGACTCCATACTTTATCAGCCCATGGCATTCCCTATGGAGGACTAAGGCCCTACTCCACTATGAAACGTTGTACCATACCTAATCTCTACGCTTGGCAGGCGGGATGGTGTTACATTCCAATTGAATCATCTCTTATTTGGTAGCTGTCTGTTCTGCAGTGTGTGGTCGAGCGTTTTCCTAAGCTGAAGCAGCAGTGGCATTGAGTGATTGCACAGCCTCAGTTGTTTAGCAGCTAACTTTTCTATCATGGTTGGCAGTTGCTGACAATAGGTATCTGCCGTAATCGGCAAGATTTAACAAAGATTTTGTTATCGACACCGGCGCTGGTCCACCTAACGTACAATAGTTAAGATTTTTACAGTATCTAATTTTATATGTAAGGACATAAAGATATGTAAGGACCTTATTATTATTATAATTAATGAGTGTGGAAGCAAGTTTCGCATATATCGAACGTTAGTGGAACGCCAACCATCAAGATGATGAGGATGAAATTTCATCTTAGGCGAGTAATCAAAAGATGGAATGCAGCAGCAGGTATAATCTGGGGGCACGGCAGTGCCCCCGCCAAGTCGAGCGCGAAGCAAACACTGCCGTACCATCCTTTACAGGATCCATTTCGCCGCATTTTCAGACCCCAATTGAGAACATTTGGATAATACCAGAACGCTGAAATGTTCGTCATCTAGTAAGGTATAATAACCTACTTTAAATCCAAAATTTCAAGTCCGTAGGTCACTTATTTCCGACGTTAAGCGAAAGCAAGGTTTCGCATTTTCGACAGATCACATCAGACACTCACTCATGATCATCAAAATAGAACTAGTACTTCCCATTAACTCAGAGAGCTGAAATTTAATACAGAGTTAGGGTTTAATGGCTAAATAATGGGAAAACTGTAAAAACTTTGATAATCGAAGATATGGAGGACCTGGTGACCCTGATTAGATAACAAAAGAGCCCAGCCAAACTATAAGAGATTGACATACCGCCCTTAAACAATATATATTCAACATGGTGGGCCGCTTCATCCGATGTCAAATCGCCAAGTTGAGCGCGCTAGACCAATACAAACAGACATGTTTATGGACACAAATATTTGTACTGCCCGGGGATCGAACCCGGATCCCTTGGTGTAGTAGCCGATGTCTCAACCATTACACCCAATGGGCCGTCCAATATTCCTTTCAAGTTTCTACAAAAAGAAGTGAAATCCCACCAAAAACATTCTGAAAAAATTTAGCCAAGTCTCGATGGAGCTGCTTGATTATCTCTAAAAGTAATGAAATCAAGAGAAAGACGTGCCAAGTCTAAGGTTCCTTACTGCGATTACTTTATTATTTGGTTAATGTTGTGTGACTTGGCCGTTGAACATTCTTTAAATGTTTTGCCTTAATCAAGCCTAGAATTGACTTTATTGAATCACCGTTTTCCAAGTGGTAATTTTGTTGTGGCTTCTAGCGTTCTGACGACAGATTGGTGCAATGATATCATGGAGCGCCTGGTTTTGTATCCTTGTGTACTCTTCAACGGCCAAGTCCCACATCATTTACCATAATAATAAAGTAATCGCAGTAAGGAACCTAAGCCTTGGCACGTCTTTCTCTTGATTTCATTCTTTTAGAGATAATCAAGCAGCTCCATCGAGACTTGGCTAGATTTTTTATGGAATGTTTTTGGTGGGATTTTATTGTCAAGAAAGAATTTTATGTTTTCTTATTTATAAAAATAACACTTAACAATGTCTTAAGATTAACATAAAAAATAGCTTTTTATACATACATTCATCTTATTTCAAGTGAATCTCAAACCAAGGATAAAATTCGTATTTTTTTATAAATGCAACTATCTTTTGTACAATCAAGGACGGAATGTGTGGTGGAGAAATTCATTTTCTAGTAGCGCTGTTTATCTGTTCTCACTAAAAGTAGCGGTTCAA
>PQWD01005069.1:3688-89841 GCA_019425675.1 Leucinodes orbonalis | reverse complement strand
AAAGTTAAACTAAACATTTTCAAGGAGCCTATACTATTTATTAGTGCAATAAACTTAAATACTTTTAATACCAACAAAAAATAATGTTCGTGCACACAAGTGTTACTCGGTTTCGAACCTGAAACCCTTGGCCTTGGTGTAATAGCCGAATTCTTAACCATTACACCACATGAGAGCGCCGGTGGCTCATTGGTGTGAACTGTTGTGTTGCCTTCCGATTTGGAGGATGGAGGTTCAAATCCCGCCACGTATCAATACGTGTTTTCGAATTTTCGAAATATGAACGTTAATCCGACGCTCTTACGATGTAGGAAAACATCGTGAGGAAACCTGCGCACGCCTGCGAAGAGATTCAAAGGTTGTGCGTGAAGTCGTCCAACCCGCACCGGGCCCGCGTGAACGACTAAGGCCTAATCACCCTATACGGGTAGGCTCGTGCCCCTCGGTGGGGACGTTTAATGAGCTGATGATGATGATATATTTGGTATCTTAATAAATCATTAACCTATTAAAGCGGACATTAAACAATACGCACCCAATCGGTCCTGTGCCGCCTTGGTACACGCACTGCCCATCAGCCAGCGTGTACAAATGGTCGAACATCTCGAACAGCCTCGCAGAAGGCTGGTGGATCGTACATATGATGGTCCGCCCGCCCCTAGCCAGCGTCTTCAGCAGCGATATACACTGGAAACACGACGAGCTGTCCAAGCCTGAAGTGGGCTCGTCGAAGAACATTATCGGCGGATTGTTCACCAGCTCGAGGGCTATGGATAAACGCTTCTTCTGTCCGCCCGAGAGGTTGGACGTCATCGTTTTGTGGTGCTCGGACAGGCCTAAAGTCTCGAGGATCTCTTGGATCTGAAAGAGAGAAGATTTGTTATTCTCATGGGATGTCTGCTTTTAGGCACAGATTTGCTAGATGAAGCTATAAAGGGCATTTACGGAGAACGGCAGTAGTTAGTGAAAAAAGATAATATAACAATATCTTACTATAGTTCTCATAGAGAAGTAGTAGTTCTCTTTATCCAATTTATGTGTTCACGTACCATGTATAAAAAATTTGTATCAAAGATTAATATAGGCCCATTAGGGCCAAAATGATATTCTTTTTCATTTCTTACTGTGTAGCTTGTATCATTGAGACTACAACTGTAGTCAGTCGCAGTAATATTTAACAGCTTTTCTCTTTATTTTGGATCACTTCCGAAGTAACTGAATTTTATATTAATAAATATGCGGATATTACCTAGTAATGGTTGCACATTGACTCTAAATTTAGTTTGTAATATTTATAGTGTTTCCTGTGTGTAATTGTTTGTTACCCTAAATAAAGAGAGAGAAATGACGTAAAAACGGCCTTCATAGCTTTACCAAGGAAGCGGCGAGCGCAGATAGCTTTTAGCCTTAATGTGAAAGTTTTAATTGGGTCAATACTAAAATAAATTAAATTAAACAGGCCTTGGTCTGTTTATAAGAAAAGTTAAATATACGAACAACACTTAATAAATCATTGAAAACAATAAGTGATGTCATGATAAAGAGAGCTCGATGGTGTTACGTGTTATTTTGGCGATAATGCAAGTCCAGCGACTATTGGAATGGTTTGTCATCGGGTTGGTGACCAAAAAATATTATACGAATAATATTTTGTTGAAGTGTCAAGTTGTCCATGTCTTATGTAGCAGAACCTCGGGCTGTTTGAGCAGACGAGTTCTGGAGAGTCTTGGCAAGCGTAGCGTAGGACGCCGGCCTATGTCCAACAGCGGACTGTGAAGGGAATAATTTTCGTCCCTCTATGTTGCGGTATGCCCGTTAACATATTCAAATTAATTATAAATTGTATGATTAAGATGCGGTTCATACCAACGCGATCCATACCCGTGTTCGTAGAAACATGTAAACGTAACTTAATTTAACATCAAATTCTTCAGATTTTTTGTCGGCAGATTGACATCACAATGAATAATGTATTGAATACATTAAACTTGAGGTTAATATTCAATAACATTAGGATAACTTAAGTTAATTTTACATTGACTTAAGTTAGTTAAGTTATTTAAGTTGTTAACTGATGAAGTGATGTTGACTCAGTGGCGTGCACTCCATATATGCAAATAAGCAGTGCATATATACAACCCGGAGATCATCAACATATTAAATGATTCCCACTTATTCGCCCGTTTTCCTCTCCAGATTTGAAACCTTAGGCGATCTGCTGTCATCAACAGCACTGAAAACATATAAATTATTCACCTGCACTGCATCACTGCATACTCACTCAAATCTCTGTGCACGCCACTGTGTTAACTGATTTTAGTTGATATGCCAATCACTACTAGAATTGTTACTGCTACTATTGGGCTACTTTTTACAATTTGACAAGCTTAATTTGAATTCATCAGGAATTTAAGACCTTTCCTCAGGCCAATATTGAATAAATGATTTTAGGAATTGAATCTGATAAACCATATTTGCATACATTTTCTTAGGAATTATGTTAATATGACGTCACGGTTTTGTACTGACGCACTGTCATGGACTGAGGCACTTTTAAAACCTTTCTTTTGATTAAAATCAACGGTTAGAGCTAATGAACTGTGATCACACTAATACTATAAATTCGAATATTTGTGAGTTGTATGTTTGTAACTTCTTCACGTCTTAACGCTCTCGTCCTTTATATAAAAACGTAACAAAGTGACGTTTTGGATATAAATGCGAAGTGATACAGTGTATTACATGGGAGGACATAATCCCCTGGGTTTAAAATCTACAAAAATTAAGTCACGTAATAATTAAATGCTCACAAAATCCCTATTTTCTGGGTTTGTGTGGTTTTCGTTAATGGACGGTAGAACGGCTGAAGCGATTTCATTGGGATTTGATAAGGAGTTAGCAGGCATCTTCGATCAACAGAATATGGGGTTCCTGAATATAGGATTAAGGGTATTATGGAATTAGGCAGGACGGAATTTATTCAATGAACATAGCCTTTGGCAATTCTAGAAGATACATCTAAATTGTGAGTTAACAACCCTTTGAACGCCCGGAATCCACAATAGAAAGTCTATTGTTTCTGACGCCGTTAGGTGTCACTGGCGATCAGAGGGTTAATATCATCATCATCAGCTCATTGAACGTCCCTACCGAGGGGCACGAGCCTACCCGTATAGGGTGTTTAGGCCTTAGTCGTCCACGCGAGCCCAGTGCGGATTGGCCGACTTCACGCACAACTTTTGAATATCTTCGCAGGCATGCACCGGTTTCCTCACGAGGGTTAATATATCGACGTAATAATATATGCGAATCAAACGACAGATCTAACATTTGACCGTGTGTTGACGTCACTCACAAAGAAAGTGGCACTGTTATGTTTCGTAGTGAGATGCGAAAGTGACGCGTATGTATGTTACTATGTCATGGTTTTACAAAAAAAACGAATAACATTAAAATCAAATAAAAAGCGAGAAAAGTGATACCATCGTCCGAATACATTTAAAGTGGAATAAAATTAAACCTCTTAAATTTGTAGACATAGTACGGATTTATTGATAGAATAAAAAATGAATAAATACCGTAGACTTTTTCAGGTATTATACTTAATAACCCTTTGGTCGCCAATGACGCTTAAAGGTGCCGTTCTCTATTGTGTCTAGATTTCCGGCATTCAATGGGTTAATGAATGAATCAAAATCAGTTTTATTCCATGAACAGTTTTACAATACAGAGTACACGAATAGTCTCAAATAACAATTAGTATACAAAATACCAATTGAATACCATAAACAAATCGGCTCCATTAAAAACCAGTGTAGCGGGTTCTCTCAAAGAATCATAACACCGGTGGCATAAATTCCGCCTCGACCAAATCTCACAATATTTGACGACCTTCTAACGGCCCATTAGAGTTTTATGTTCTAATACAAATAATGGAGTCGGTCGAAACGGAAAATAAACTCGGATTAGTTAAAAAACTATACATGTATTCCTAATAAACAACTATTCACTGTCTCTCTATATTAAGACGTCTTAAAAAACTTTGTTTAGTTTAAAGACGAGTAATAACTAATGACTAATAATGTACTGGTAATAAAACTAAAATCTTTTCAAAGTTGATTTCCGAGGAGCTCTTCAAATTCTTTCACATCATGCCAAAGTCCATAACAGACAGTCGCTGCGGCAGACTCCATTAGCAACACTCAAATTTAAATTTAAAAGTGTTATAGTCACTGGGATTTGGATTAACACAGTGGGTGGTATCCCACTTTTATTTCTTTAGACTCAAAAATTACAGAAATATAATGAAAATAGCAAGGTATTTGTGCATCTAATGATAATCATTGTTGTATTGATAGGCACAAAATATAGCGCATTTTAAGTAGGCACGAACACAAACACGAAAATGAAAAAAATAAATAAAATGCTTTACCTGCTGATTAGCGGAAAACTATAAAAATACAAAAATGCTTCTTTATTTTTACACAATAAACAGTTTTTAACATCCTTTATTAAATTCGAAATTGACATAAAATAAATGGCGGCCATAATCATTCCAAATATTTTCTTAAACAATAATGGCTTTTAATATTTCTAGAGAATTTCCAAGAGCAGGAAGACAGGCATTTTCTGCTTAATATAAAGAAAGCGTGTAAAAAGGGGACTACAATCACCAGTATTGTAAAAAAATAAGCTTCATAATTATTATTATTTTATTTATTTAAAAAGCGCTCATTTTAATCTTATGGGGCTAAGTCCTCAGCTGCCATAGGTACGAAGTGCTTAACAATTAACAAAGACCGTGACAAAGAACTGGCACCGTGCCTGCACGCGACAGACGAGTTAGCTATTGCATACAAGCGACATATTGCTTTAATCAGAATTAATTCAAAAACTCATTTTTTCTATAGATTTCTTGGAGTCAACTGAATCAGATTTGACTGCAGTTGGGACAAACACGTATAGAGCTTAGACGTAAGCCGTAAGTAAAGAAGCCATTGACACGAAAATAAAAATACTTTAGATGTTATGACAATTTAAATAATTAATCCTCCATAAGACGTAAGCCACCTCAAAAACAAGATCTGGCTTGATCTTGAAAACAATAATTTTATGCATCCGCAAGTTGTTTTTAAAGGCGTTGATTAAGTTCAAACACGGCCTACAAACAGGCCCTGGTAAATTTCCGGATAAATCCGGATATTTCTGAAATATTCCAGTTTCTTGGTTTACTCTCTATTTGTGATGTCTTTGTGTTCAACGAGTTTTGCTAGCTGACAGTACAAAATGTTCATAATACAACATATTGTAATTTATAAATTTTTGGAATTACGTTAATCGTTTTTTATACAAAGTTATTAAACAATATGCTTTTCAAGTAAGTCAAGTCAACAAAAAAAAGTAAGTCAAGTCAGCAAAAAAGTTTACAAAAACCACTTAATACGTCAAAAATAAAAAAAATACAATAAAAAGTAATTGAACACGGAAAATATGGTAAAAGAACAGGTATGTAGGATTTAAGCCCATAACTTGTTTTTCAATATCATGGACCATCGTGAACCAAAAATAATTCAGAAAAAAATGATTCATTTTCGCAATTAAGACAATGGGCAGAACACCACATATCTGCCTGCTTACGCAAGTGATATGCATAGCCATGACAGATGAAATTTTTAAGGAAACCTTTTGAATGTTATTTTTAATTTACGCTGCCTAATAATGTTCGGTCAAATCACAAGTGATATCCATATGTATTATGAGGAATAGTTTTGCTGTGTGAAAATTAGAATTTGAATTGTCACCACCTCAGTCTACTCTTCCCGCTGGCGCTGTAAGAACCAGATTCTCTCTCTCTCTTCAACCTATCGCAGTCCACTGCTGGACATATCTCTCCCATTTTGCGTCAGATATCCCGGTCCTCCGCTTTTAAGTACAGAAAATTCAGCAGAGAACATGTTTCAGCGCTCTCTATGCCTATTAACCTTTTGACTGTACCTACTACTGTATCCAACCCACCTGCCAAGCTTAGTGAATATGGCAACCCATTTGGTGTAATGGTTGCGACGTCGGCTACTACAACAAGGGTTCCGGGTTCCATCCCCGGGCAGTACAAACATTTGTGTGCATGAACATGTCTGTTTGTACTGGTCTGGGTGTTTTTTATGTATAATATGTATGTGTTTACAAAACAAAGTATATAAGTATGTTTATCCGTTGTTCAGTACCCATACTACAGGCTTCACGCTTAACTTAGGGCTAGATGGCGCCGTGTGAATGTCAGTGAATATTTATATATTTATCACTTACGGCGAAGAGGCCATGAACCTAGGCTGTGACAGAATGTTAAAGACTTCATTATAGGAGCTAGTACTGACTCCTAACAGAAACTTGTATCTTTTTAAAAACAACTCCAGTATTATGCTATCAAAACAATATTATTATTGGCAACATTTCCTTAAAAGAACTTACATGTATGTTGGAACATTTACAAATTATTACATTTTATCTTGCAACAAGATCGAGTAGATATGTTAAAAATAAAATTCCTTGAGCGGCCAATTAAAATTCAAAATTATTAAGATTAAACGATACCGTACCTTTTGATAAAACCACTGCTTTGGATTGCAAATTTAAAAACATGTTGACGAAATAAAAGATAATGTGCAAAAAAAGGTATTTAGATTTCAGAATGTGCATTTCGTAAATTTAATAAAAGCTTTTGGCAGGCTTTATATATGAAAAGTCTTAAAAAAGTTTTTTTTAACTTTGTTCGGCCAATGTATGTTCATTGAAAAAAAGTTACCCAATGTGATTCAAGATACTGTCAATTGAACAAAAGAGAACAAAAGAGTAACCAAACAGAAGATCTCAATATAAACATAAAAAAGCAAAAAGCAAAGTAGTAGTTCGGGATAAGGGCACAGCAGCTAGTAAAATTACCGCGTATAAGAGACCTAACATCTGTCGTCTTGGGTGACGGCCGCCGACTTAACACTGCATCTGTCATGGTCAGGCGTATCACTTACCACCAGGTTAGGTACGGTTCACTTAATGATATAAAACACTTACCACTTCTTCCTTATCAGCCTTAGAAGTGACAGACGGTAGCTTGAGTGCCGTCGCCACAGACATCGCCTCCTCCACCGTCAGGTTCCCGTGCAGCTGGTTGTCTTGCATTATGTAGCACGACAGCTTGCGGAAGCTGGACAGGTTGCGCTCCATGCCGTTCACCGTGATGCTGCCTTCCATGCCTGAGGTCCTGTTGACGACGGAAGAAAGATTAAGATATACTAATATATATATATATATATATATTGTATTTATATTTGTTTAAGATATTGTAACATACTAAGCTTATACATGGATGCGCACTTTATCTGCCTGTTTCAGTTATTTATTTTCCTTTCTTATGACTGCTGGAAGAGATTCCATATGGAATAAGCAGTACCTTTGTACTCATATTTCAATTACATTTGTTAATTTTCTATGTTTATGTGTGCATAAATAATAAATAAAACAATTATCCGCTGGAATTCCAGACACAATGGACTGCGGTAGTTAAAGGGTAACATGTTGCCCCGAAAAAACGTATCTAGTCCTTTATTTGTGTAAAACTCGTGGACCGTAAGTTATTGGGGGAGGCCTATGTTCAGCAGCGAACATCATTGGCTGATATGATGATGATGAACCTTTAGCTCGGTGCCCGTCTCAAATTTATGTGACGCCCGGGCGTTGATATTCAAAAAGCCGTCAAAATCACTTCCGTTTAGGAGATTGAGAGACCAGCAAAAGTGCGTTTTCGAGCTGGCTGGACACGTTCTCGTTCGATTATCTAAGGTTCTGTAGCGTCTCAAATTCAGAAATAAGCGTGTTTGGCCGTCTCATCAAATGCTCTATTTGACTACTTAAATGTAAGCTAATTCGAAGATTTGTCCAGACAGCCTGAGACATGATTTTAGAAGGACACGTCGTTGTTATTAAACACCGTGGCGGGTTCGTTCAATAATTTGCGTGTACATGAAAAGAACGATCGCTGGAATTTTACTGTTTTGAGTGGAATAGATTCCAGGTTAATTGGAAGGACCCTACTAAGGCTTCAAGTGCAAAGGTGCGAAACTAAAGAAACTTATTTTTTTAATCGATAGTTTAGCTGGCTGACATCCTGTAAGTTTTTAGTCTGTGGCACCTA
Source organism: Leucinodes orbonalis (assembly GCA_019425675.1). Classification (NCBI taxonomy): domain Eukaryota; kingdom Metazoa; phylum Arthropoda; class Insecta; order Lepidoptera; family Crambidae; genus Leucinodes; species Leucinodes orbonalis. The sequence continues at coordinate 81,653 of PQWD01005069.1, read as the reverse complement.
TAAATAAAAACGTGCTTCTGAGTGATACTTACCCTGACCATTTAAAGCTATATACCAAATCCTAATGCGTCAGCATATCGTAAGATGGCGCCAGCTTGCTCAGATGAACCCTAGTGTTATAGGAACATATACTTAAGGGTGCTATAATCAAGCGTGCCTCAAATGACCTGTATGGTAGACTACCATAACAACAAGACGATACTCAAGGGCGAGGCCACGGGCCGGTTTTCCGTCGGCGAGATGTAAAAGCGAAAGTGTGTTTTTGGGTTATCACAAGTGCTGCTGGCAATCGGCTGTTAAAAAATATGGTAAGAAAATTTATTTGGACATTTTAGGCCGACTTCATTGGGCTTTTAGACTAATTACTTTATTAAAAGCGCTGTAATTATATAGTTATCTTATCACAGACATTACCATTACGCCATCTTGCCCAAAATTAAGCGTGGAACCTATACCATATTTTATAAATACATACACTTACTTTACATAGACCCATACCAAAATAAACAGATGTCTATGTCAGTATGAGCTTGGGCCAGAATAACAAGCGGCCCCAATTCGGATTGATGGGTGTTATCGGTAACATATTTAGTGAACAGCTTAAAAGCACGGGGATTTTCTTATTAAAAAATCGGTCACCCATCCTATAATAGACCATTGCTATAGTTGCTTAACTTGCACATCGTCAACCGAACGCGCTAACCCCTGCGCCATTGAACCCTTTAACCGTTAGCTATTAATTAGTACTGCAAAACTATACGTAAACGATGACGTGTGTAAATCATTTGTAACCGGATATCGCTTATCAAACGACATCTGAATGTAGGTCGTAATGTGAGATACTGTTTACGTACTAAGTGGACGACATACGAGCTATTAATTTTAATATGCACTCAACTGACCACAAATTAAGGTACAAATTCTAATATTCAGTGCAGACGTGCAATGGTCATAAGAAAATGCAATCGTTATAATAAAGGATGTTTAAATCGAAAATTGTAGCAATGACGATTATGTGCTGGTATAATGGGAAACAGGGGTATCCCAGGCAGCAATAATTTTTTTAGAAACCCTCGAGGGGAAAATATTTCCAGATTTTTCTGTTTCTGGCAATTTTTAGTAGTATAATGCGAAATTACGTCCAGTTTTTTTTTGTTTCTGGCAATATTAAATAATATAGTGTGAACAATACAGATTATAATTATTATAAAATACTGGTATTGTCAAGTAAGGTAAGGTCAAACTTAAGGGACTTAACCCCTAATTATCAAACCCTTTAGGGAGGACTATTTAGCAATGAACGCATCATAAAAATTTTAAAAATAACAAGATATAGTATTAGCTGCCTTAACCATTAATAGCAAAAAGGGGGTACATAAGAATGTAACATTTTGATGATGATGATTTATAATAAGCAACTGCATTCTACAACTCTTTAATACGATTGCAAGTTGCATCCTTTATTCTGCATTCTACAACTCTTCAATACCATTGATATGATAGCAAGTTGCATCCTTTATTATCAAACGGTACAAAGTCGCTAATAAGTAATTAGTGTTCACACTAACGCTAGAAAATATGTAATCATTCTAAGGGTGCAGAGTGCAAGGCTTGGCGATAATGGATGTCACGTGGCAATTAACTCGTAAACACTAGTGTTATATATGAAAACAGCCTCGTTGCTGGAGAGAGTACGAACCAGCCCCAACAGTATCCTAAAGACCGTCGCGGAGAGATATGACTCTCCTATCGTAAAACATTTTATATATTGTTTGAAACCGGGCCCATTGAGTTGTAACATTTAATATAATCACTAATGAATAACCTTTGACATTGTAATTTCATAATTTGACATGATTAGAATTTTAAATATTTATTTTTACATTTATATCAATTTTAATTTTATCAATTTTTTTGCAATTTTATTATAATCGAACCTTTTTGCCATTGCCAATTTATAATTATCCTTTTAATTTGTAATTTATGTTTTCAACTCAAACTGATGATACTAACATATTTTTAAGTTCTTTTTTGTTACTAACCATAAATGGATCAATGTTATCTATAAAATAAAGAATTAGTATTATTATTATTATTATATATATATATATATATTGATAATGACATAACATTAGTGTACAGGACGGTCAGGACGCTCACCTCCTCGCATTTATAAATGGGCTTTGTGATCTTCAACTGGTTAACGGAAAGATAGTCACCTTTGCAGATGATACTGATCTTTCATGGTGACAGCTGGGAGGAGACCTACGATTTTGCCCAAATGGGACTTAACTTGGTCACTGATTGGCTCAGATGTAATGCGTTAACGCTTTATATGGAGAAAACAAAATGTATACCATTCTCCCTGAAAAAACAGTCAATCACTACAGGTTCTCTTTGATAGCCCATTCTTGTAATTTCGCACAGTCTTGTAGTTGCAGCTCTGTTGCCGTTACTGACAATATTAAAATATCTCGGCGTGATAATTGATAGTACTCTAAGTTTTAACCATCACATAGACCTTTTATCTGCTAGAACTCGTAAACTTTTTTATGTTTTTAAAATTCTACGCAACATCGCTGAAAAATCTGTCATTCACATGGTCTATCAATCTATCTGTCAGTCAATTTTGTCTTATTGCATTACTGTGTGGGGTGGTGCATGTAAGTCTATTTTAATAATACTTAAGAGAGCTCAGCGCGCTGTTCTAAAGGTAAGTCTATTCAAACCATACCTCTTCCCCACAAAAGATCTTTATTCCTTGGCGGTGTGTTGAGCGTACGTCAATTATTCATTCTGAATACTGCACTTAAACAGCATTCTTTAACAAATTATGACCCCAATATGAACGCGAATAAGAGAATTAAAAACAAAGTTCTCCAAAAATAAATGGTCCACAGCATTTTCTAGTAGGTTTTTTTAGCTGTATGGGTAGCTATCTTTATAACAAAATAAATAGAATCATAGAAATATACCCTTTGATTAGATATGAATGCAAAAGAAAAATCACTGTCTGGCTTAAATCACTTGATTATGATACAACCGAAAGCCTGCTATGTCTCTAAATTGTACCCACTTTTGAAAAAAGCCAACTTAACACCTATTACCCACCCACTCATATTTACTCACACACACACACACACACACACACACTCATATACACACACCACATACATACACCACGGACATACTCACACACACAGTTGCGTTATATAATCTTTTTACACTTTTCGATGCAGATACACAGATTCAAGATTACTTGTTATTGTAGTCGAGTTCCTAGTAATTATACCATTACTATATGTCCGGAAGAGGAGAGACTGGTAATCTGTCATACAGGTGCTTCCTAGTACAGACACCAGTCTTTCGCATAGAATAAGAAATTCGTTATTGTAGTATTAAGATTGTATATTGTGTTATTGATGTTCTGTGTGAATGAAAGAAAATAAAGATGATTATTATTATTACCTAATGGTAAGTGATACGCCTGTCCATGACAGAGCGGCATTGAAGGAGACAAACAACTGATAGACAGTTATTATCCTCCATCAATGCCGCACTGCGCCCGTCACCTGAGACGACAGATGTTAGGTCTCTTGTACCCGGTAAATTCACTAGGTACAGTATCCTCATCCCGAAACACAAATGTGCATAGCACTCCTGTTTCACGGCACGATATCTCGCACTGCGGTGGTACCTACCTAGACGACTCAGTATCAAGTCTACCACCTAGTGTATAATATTGAATTAAAATGGGTAGAGGACGAAAAAATATTAAGTTCATTAGGGTAGGTCTTTGTATCAAGTAAATAGTTCCTGGTGTCAGTTTCTGACCCGCCTTACGGTGACCGTCAGCTTCTTATTTTACATCAAAGTGATTATTAAAAGTTAGTACCTACATAATTGCTACCAGTTGGTACCAAGCGTTAGAAAGTTGGTACCCTTGATTTAAATAAATTATTCTTCTTTTTTAGGTGACGGTCCATTCTAGCATCAGGATCGCAGTCACCTATGCAGTGAGAACAAACTGCGCACATTAGTAGAATTAATTTTTAACCAATAGTTGTAGACACGCCTTACGGCTTCTAAGGTAGTCTTTTTATGTTACGACCGGCATACCGGTAGCCGGGACTTGCTTGCCCTTTTGAGCACGGAATTTTCTTCAGTATTTCAGCCTGCGTACTAGCGAACCTGGACAAAATCATCCTCGTACAATGTGACTTCCACAACGGGATCCACTAGATTCTAACCCACGGATGAAGCACGGTATTTTGCACGCAGTTCGGAGCAGTGGGGTCGGTTATAAAACTTACAAATCAGCAAGTGATTTCATTCGCAATTGATTGTAGGACATTAAAGCTAAAGAAAATAAACTAAGTGATAAATAATCAAATGGTTATATAGGACCATTTTTTTAGGGGATAGGTAAAAAGCTGCCCTTCCTCTCATTTTATACGACCATGATGACCACTTTCATTGATCCGACTCTGTATTATCTAATAATCCACAAAGTAAGGATTCAGTGACCGATCAAGAAAATGTGCAATCCATGAAGCAAAAGTGCAATAACAGGGGAAACGTCTGTATTTACTAATAACACACTCGAATAGAACATCAATTGAAAGACTTAAATACAAGACAAATAGACTACACACTTCGTAACATTTATCTTTACTTAAGTATGAAATTTTCTAGACTGAAATGATGGTGATAATCACAGATTTCCTAATACAGGAGATGGGGCAAGCCGCGTTTTTAAGTGCGACAAATGTAAGCTCAACGAGCATACACTGGCTGCCAGTTTACGCTCTGTGAGACGAGTCAAGACGCACGAATATTAAGAAATTACCGTTTTTTTTCCAAAATGCCATACTGTGCAATTGTAACATGCCATCATCGCAATGAATCAGTAAATTTACCAAGAAATATAATAACTTTTCACAGATAAGAATCGAAAATAAATTGCAACACTGGGACTGCCCATAAAATTGACGGCTTGTCCAGTCTAATTGTATATTCGGATGTCTGTGGTGATAATGATCACCCTAGCGTTAAGGGTCATTAAAACCAAGACTCGGAAATACGACCGTAAAAATAAGCATTAATTCCTTAAGTTTACAGCTTCCATGTACTAGCATCAAAGTTACAGCGTTATCATATTATTTATTGACTAACTAGAAAACATTCCTAGAAACACTTTTTATAACTGCTGCTGTAATTCGCGAAATATCCGTTATATTTACCGTTAGTTTAGTAATTACTGTGATTGTGAGTTCAATAACTGTGTGTCCATAAAAGACTAAATGGCTATCTTGCAAGCAAATCTGAAATCTGTTTCCACGAATAGAAAAGTCAAATTTATTTTCTTTGGATTTTGATTTGAATGGTTTCGCATTTTATGTTAATATTACGAAAGGTCACAAATTTTGGAACATATGGGTTATGTTCCAAAAATTTGTGTATAAAAGTAACACTAACCGATCGGGCTGAGATTGCATCCATAAATTAACTATGACGCAGGCATCGCCTCAGAAAGGATTTTGATAAATTCCACCGCTAAGGGGATAAAATAGGGGATGAAAAATAAATCTTCTTAACGCGAGCAAAAACTAGTTTCTAATAAGCTTATAGATTTTTTTAAACCTCAAACTGTGCCACATATCCTCGTTCAATACGCAACTATGGCAATATAAATCGATAAAACCCGAGTATCGGCGGCCTAGATATTAATCATCGATGATTACACTCAAACAATATTAAAACAATTATACAAAGAGCAAATGCAGTTTTATGAGCAGGCTATCTGCTTAGATGGATAGATATTAGATACAAAGAAATTAGCATGTTCCCTCAAAATAATGATCTTTTGAGGAAACATAATGATATGATTATCTATAATATGTATACGGTGGCCCATTAGTGTGGACTGATACCTTTCGGTCTTAAGGGTGCAGTTTCAAATCCCGTCACGTACCAATGTCTTTTCGAATTTATATGTTCGTTTATCCGACGCTCTTACGGTGGGGGAAAACATCGTGTGGAGTCATGCGCACGCCTACGCAGAAATTAAAAAACCAACATCCCTTTTGATATGCTGTGCGGTCAGATCTTTGATCATAGTCGGATGATGGTCTGTCTAATCCATTGAACGCCGGGAATCCAGAAACATTAGAAAATCTATTGTGTCAGGCACCTTAAGACGTCATTGGCAGTCAAAGGTGTCAGGTAGCAGATGGATGTCGACTGTTAGGAATCGCAATGGAAAATAAAACAGGTTTTCGATCAGCATAATAAAAACCAAGTGGTATATACCCAAACGGCGTCTCTCAAGGCGCGTCAATTGCAAAACGCATTCGCAAGCGGCCAGCTGATGTTTGCATTTCAACATTTGCTTGTGTAAGTGCACCCGACACTTCTCGGGCTGTTGACACTGTGACGTGGTGACGACATATTATCAAAACTAGTGCGTTTAAGCTACGACGGTGTCTGGACTCCAGTGGATCCGGATTCATATTCAAGTTATGGCAAGTTATAAGTTATTTATAATATTGCGGCGGCTCTTTGGTGTTGACTGTTACCTTTCAATCTGGAGGATGCGAATCGCCACGTGCCTATCTTCGAAATTTCGAAGTTATATGTACGTTTATCCGACGCTCTTACGGTGAAGGAAAACATCATGAGGAAACCTGCGCACGCCTTCAAAGGTTGTGCATGAAGTCGAGCAAACCTGCACTTTACAGGTAGGCTCGTGTCCTCGGTGTATAATGAGCAGATGATGATGAGCATCCTAACTATAGTATTATTTGCACAACACTCTGAGTACCTAAAGCATGTTGCGTATTCAATAGTTTTCATATTGTCACTAAGTCCAACGTATGTTCTATGGTAAAAGAACCAAAGAAACGCCGTGGGAAAACTTACAGTCCTTTGCAACGGTCGATCAGCACCGTGCGAAACACACGTAAGTACGTTTAAGTTACGTAGCGTAAATAGCTTCGGTGATATTATCAACTTTCTGTAGATATTTTGCACATATCTTTTAAAGATACATTACTAGGAGACCTTTTTAATACACTCTTCACACCATCTAAATTGCATACATTCTAATTTTGTACCTCATTTTAAAATCAAACAACTTTCAAAGAAACTTCCAAGACTTAACCCCCCTCCCTTGAGAGATTATTCTCGAAAAAATATTTTAATATACGTGATTCATCATGAGCTTCAATGAAGAACCTTCATATTGCATTTCATTTTAATAACTGAAAGCTATTATTTTCCGTTAACACTGAACTGCACCTGTTTTTTTAAGACTAACATTTGTCGCCTCGGGTGTTGGGTCACTGCGCAGTATTTCAACACAGTTTTTATTCCCTTTCGCAGTGGTAGATATTGTTTATGCCCGGGAATAGTTTTTTATGTCCTTTTGTGCTTCGAGATAAGGACACTGCAGCTAGTTAAACTTATTTTGTCAGTTATTGGTTCCTAATATAAAAAAAAAGCTAGAATCATTATTATTTGGTTTATAAATTAAAAAATAACTAAACCAACCATATAATTTTTATTATGGGATGGCGCATCACCATCAGATGAGGGAACTAGTCAATATTATAAATTATAGCACTAACATCTTCTCCTGAATGTAACAAATACTTTTATGAAAACCGCATCGAAATTGCTTAAGCCAAACGCGAGATAATCGCGAACAAACATACATACTAACAGGTCAAACTGAGAACCTCCTTTTTTGAAGTCTGTTAAAAAAACGCATCGAAATTGCTTCAGCCAAACGCGAGATAATCGCGGACAAACATACATACTAACAGGTCAAACTGAGAACCTTCTTTTTTGAAGTCGGTTAAAAAATCGCATCGAAATTGCTTCAGCCAAACTCGAGATAATCGCGGTCAAACATACACAGATACATACTAACAGGTCAAACTGAGAACCTCCTGTTTTGAAGTCTCATTACAAAGTTACTCTCGCTTTAATCCCTTAAAACATGTTCAATCACAAATATGAGTATTTAACAAGATCCGGTTTATGATAGCAGTGATTATTTTACAATTATCAAATTTGATTCATACACTTGCCAATATTGCTCAAACATTGTGTTATCTGTTAACATCCTTAATCTTTGGCATACGGTCTTCATTAGTGATTGTATTTCATCCTTGTTGCTATGATTGCTTTTATCGATCGAAGTCAATTTATCGATGAATTTAATTTACGACGATGGTAGAATCTGAAATTTCATATTACCAAGTCAATAAGTGATCTACTCACTTGTATCCTGTGAGGATATTGAGCAATGTGGACTTCCCGGCGCCAGACGGGCCCATGATGGCCGTCAGCTCGCCGGACCGGAGCCGGCCGGACACCGACTTCAGGATCGTCTTCACATCTGCAATGGATAAATAAATATAGAATAATAAATAAATACCCACTGACATTCACACAGCGCCATCTAGCCCCAAGTTAAGCGTGAAGCCTGTATTATGGGTACTAAACAACGGATAAATATACTTATAAACATTTTTTTGCACATCTGCTATTATAATAGGGAACCCCTGTTGTAATACCAGATGTGTTAACCATTACACCAGATGAGTCGTCAAACAACAATAGTGAGGGGTTTTCCATAACCTACACCCTTGACGAGAGGGTTGGAGATGGTAGTACCTCTATAGGGCTAAGTTGAATAAGAGAGCATTATTCGGCAGGACTTTTGTTGGCAGTCGCCTTCACAGTTTCACCGGACAAATGGCGAGCGCAGATGGCATCGGGACACGAAGCCAAAAATCGGGATTGCAAACTGAAATCGGGACAGGTAACAATAAAAAATATGATGTGACGCTGATGACGTGACATTTTGAATTTGACAGTGATGTAATTAGTAGAAGTTACGTAGCGTAAATATATTTTTTTTAAAGAATTTATTTTTCTGATTCTTATTTTCTTCTTTAATTAATCTGGACCTTTAGCGTCCACATACCCCTGAAAATAGTGACGTCCCGCGTAAATCGTAACACCTGGCAACACTGCTCTCAGCCCAAGAGAGCATTGCCACCCGTTCTCTGTCCATTTTTTCTCTCTTTAAAAATGGATAGACTTTTAGAAATCGCAATATGACATGTCATTCTGAATACCCTTCTATAAATATCAGCGATCGCCACCGAACATCGGTATTGTAACTCGGACGAACGTTAACTGTAAACATGTTTAACTAAAACGTTTGCGTACAAAGGATCACTTTGCAATACACACATAAGAATTCAAGTATAGTATATTATGGTAATTTTGGTAACAACAATGCTCGATGGCGCAGCTAGCGCGTTCGGATGTCGACCGTGAAAGTTAAGCATCTTTCGTTTTTTTTAACTGTCTACTGCTATAAGGCTTGCGGCTAACAGCAGTAGTAGTTTTTTTAACTGTCTACTGCTGTAAGCCGCAGATGGCCTTACAGCTTACCGGGTAATTGGCGAACGCAGATGGCTCTCAGCCTTAAAAAATACACAACGAGCCTAAGGGCGGCCCAGAATGGACTCGAACCTCGGCTTAGGGCGTTGCGGTGAACCATCCATTGTATCGGTCGGTTATGGCATGGGTGTCTTGAAGGTGGGGAACCAGGATGTCTGGAGCAAATAGCTTCCCCATTTAATCCAGCCATCCTCGCTCACCTTCAAGCCAGCGGTGGACTACGGCACGTTGAAACGAAGTGGTGATTCATAAACAAACATAGATACCTATGTATTATCCGCGTCTTAATACTCGTAGTAAAAAAAAACTTTCTTTAAAAAAACACCAATTAGGTGCTGTCTAGGCCTAAAGTCCTGGAAGGTAAAGGCTGGGTCTAATAAATCCCAATTGAGGAATTATAATTGTATTTCGGAAACTATGGAAAAATATAAACGCAGCTCGTTCACTACTTTCGTTTAGATATGTCGTATGCGTGTGCATAATTTGTACTTACACCCACAGACGCTCTTATACGTTGTCTTCGTGTGCTAAAATACTGCATCATCATCATCATCAGCTCATTAAACGTCCCCACCGAGGGGCACGAGCCTACCCGTATAGGGTGATTAGGCCTTAGTCGTCCACGCGGGCCCAGTGCGGATTGGACGACTTCACACACAACCTTCGAATCTCTTCGCAGGCGTGCATGAAGGTTTCCTCACGATGTTTTCCTTCACCGTAAGAGCGTCGGATAACGTACATATAATTTTTCGAAAATATCAAACATACATTTGTTAGTTACGTGTCGGGATTGAACCTCAAGCCCTCCCGGTAGGAAGGCGACAGTCCACACCACTGAGCCACAGACGCTCTGAAAAAATACTGCATACATACTACTTTTGATGTTTATGGTGACTACACCACAACTAACAGCGATTCACGTGCCGCGGCATCTAATTACTCTTGCACCGTAGCTTATTCCAATCGATAATGGGGCAATTATAATCCATCGCAATTGTCTTAGTAGGTACATATAGCTTAATACATTGTAAATGTATTGAAGCTATACGATAGAATTGTTAACGAAAGCTGTGAATGTTTTAATGGAAACAGAAAGATGGTAAACAAAAACGTGCATTCCATATTATGCAAATATCGAGTAAGATGCACATTTTGTTTGTCATTGATGAAAATTGTTATTATATTAAAAGATCCCCCGTTATTCGTTATTTGTTCTCCTAAAGCTCTAATGAACTCCACGACACAAGAGAAAATCTATTATATCTGATGCCTTAAGGCATTCTATAGCCGATGTGCTTTCAACAGCAGTACTAAATTAGACTAATTATTGTTTTTGCAAGAAGTTCCACTCACTTTGCACACCAAACTAGTGATGAGCACGTCACTAATGTTAGGCTCATACTTCACTATGCTAAAGTAACAAAGTAGAATATCCAGTTTCATAGCTACAATGATCAAGGAAAATCCGTTTCATTTCTTTACAAGCCGTGCAACTATAACGATCATGCAATCCTCGAGAGAATGCTCGTAGCAAGGATTGAGCTCTACTAAAGGATGTGACTATTGACCGCTTGTGACCTAAACTAATTGTCTTGCAATTGCATAAACGCTATAGAATTGTATTGCAGAATCGAAACAAGAATCAAGAAGAACTCTGTGTTTTAATTAAGACATTGATGGTCGTGATTCACTAATAAACATTTTTTTATGAGACAATGCCCTGCACTCTACATACAAGATGACAGATGTAAGGTCTCTTATACCCCGCACGAAGACTATCGTAGAAAGAAAATCAATTGTTTTTGGGGTCAGCGGACATTTTTGCAGACAGTCTTTGACTATCAGTGTCCAAAATACGAGAGCAAAAACAGTTCGTAATTTGACCTACCTAGACACCTTAGCGGGGACATTCGCGTATTCCCTGTAGGTTTACCAGTCCTCGTTCAAGTAACCGGCGTGTGCCGGGGCTGCTTTTCTCGCCAAACATAGACTCGGTTACCGAGCCCTCTTCGTAACTCTACACAAGCTGAGGTCAGGGTACGATGGCTAATTGATATCTTTATCTCGAGTCCCTCTGTGCTTTGCAAGGTACTACAAAGCCGTTTGTTCGGCGACCTTAAGATTGTAGTCGTAATCACTTATCAATACCAATGTGCCCGCGGGTAACGGGCTGATCTCCCGCTTACCGACATGCTGAGTAGGATGGCTGCCCCTGCATTGGGAAGTGATGGCTAATGATAAATTACTGAATCGAACATCAAAGCCTTATATTCATCACTATCAGCTCATTTATACGTCCCCACCGAAGGGGCACGAGCCTATCCAAATAGGGTGTATAGGTCTTAGTCGTCCACGCAGGTCCAGTGCGGATCGGTCGACTTCACACACAACTGTTGAAAATCTTTTGCACGCCTGCCGCAGGATTCCTCACGATGGTTTCCTTCACCGTAAGCACGTCGGATAAACGTACATTTCATTTAAAATTCCGAAAGACATCGATACGTGGCGGGATTTGAACCTGCACCCTCCAGATCCGAAGAACAAAGTCCACACCAATGAGCCACCGACGCTCCAATGTAACTCTCCGAAATACCATATCATATCAAAATATCCTGCGTTTGCAACTAACATTTACTTACATACACTATCAGACAAACATATCCACTGACGTGTATATGTATTAAACATTCGCACCGTTCCTTTGTTCGCATATCGTTCCGTTACTCATCAGGGGCAAATTCGCTTCCCTATTGCCGACAACAAAACAGCGTGTACATCTCTTATCATTTGGTTGAATAAAGTACGTTAATTTATTTCGTTACGTTGTAAAATCAAATTATCAAATTTAGTTTAGTTGGAATCAGTAACATAAACACAAGTTATAGCACCGAGATTATATCAATTAAGGTATAATTATTATTTGCATATTTGTAACATTGTATGAAATGTACTTGGGCACGGTGTCATTTACCATCAGATGAGCCAGCCGTCTGCCCGAAATGTTACCAAATAAATCATACTTTTAAAAATTTATTTCATAGTGCAAGAGCAGCCAGCTCACCTGACATCTGGTAAAGTAATATACTCGTCACTCCCGTATAAAGTTTTTCAAAATGTTTTTAAATCTTTAAAAAGGTACAGGGAAAGTAAGGTCGATACTGAGTCGTCTAGGTAGGTATCAACGCAGTGCCAGATATAGTCCCGTGAAACAGGAGTTTTATCCACTTTTCTGTTTCAGGATGACGGGCACTGAAGCTTGTGAAATTACCGGTATATGAGACCTAACATCCGTAGTCTCGGGTAACGGGCCGGTGTTGACGAAGAACAGTCACTTTACATAGTGATTTTTTTCCTCAACTACTCTGTCATGGTCAGGCGTGCCACTTACCGTATGTGCGTACTGACAATTCCGATCACTTTATAACATAAAAAGTATAAATAGGGGGTGAAATGGTTTGAGACCTCCGATTACTACAGAGAGCTACCGCAAGCCTCTCACGCACTTATAAACATGTCTTATTACTTAATAATCTTATTAAATAAACAATTATATGAAAGTTTTGAACACTAAAGGGGAGCGGATTCAAATCTCATATGTCTATTGAAGCAAAATAAATTTTTAGTGATGAACACATATTTTTGTTCAAGCAAGTCACGTCGGAAGTATATGTAAATATTAATGTACGTTTATCCGTTACACCAGTCATATCGCTACTTATAGTACAAGCAACGCTTGATTCATTTGAGTAATTGGTTTGTAGTAAATGATTTATATAATTCGCTTGTATTGTACTCCTAAAAACAGAATGGAAAAAGTACTGGTCGGATAGTCTGGAAAGGAAAAAGTACTGGTCGGATAGTCTGGAAACAATAGCATAAACTTCAACTATAGAAGGAAGCAAACAAATCAATATTTATGCAAGTTTTTTGTCAGAAATAAAACCTAAACATATATTTGAGCAAGCTTTTAGTTCGAAACAAAATTCCAACATATTGTGAGCTGGCTACGATTTACCGTTAGCGAAACTTTGTTACTCGACTTAGTCACGTAGTTTTAATGAAGACATTATACACATGCTTCATTCATATATCTACTTTATTCTTTCATTCTGCATTACTTAACTTAAGCATGGCATTTTTGGTGTAAAATGCCATGCTTAAATGTTCTTATGTTCTTAGTTTTTGTAAATGTTCTTATCTTAAAGAAAAAACTTTTTCATCCCGTATGTGCCGTGGGAGACTTATGGACAGAACTTTCAGCATCTCTCTGTATTTACAGAAACGATTTACTGGTACTTTAATCACAAAGCCAACCTGCCACGCGAGAGATATCGCAAAACACTTCGCTAATGAAAAGTACGCTGTAAGTTCACAGGCTGCAGCGAGCTGTTCAAGTTAGTAAGTAATTTAATAAAAGCTAATGATACCAATTCCGCTAAAGCTCCTTAAGTCCAGCAAAGTAAAGTAAATTTTACGACCCCGTGGTTGATTTCCAGCAGAACAAACATTTGTGAACATGAACACGTCTGCTTTTATTACCCCAAAGCATCCGAGATTACCCCCAACACCGTGTTCGTTAATACCCCACGTGCTGTGTGGTAATCCCGGACACAAGGGTTTTTTTTTTTTTGTTATTAGCTGAATTTATTTTGAAAATACATCTTAGTTGATTATGAGAAAAGAAAGTGATTAGTTTAAGTAAACTTTTGCAATAAATAGTATTGGTTAGCATGGTTTTGTTTATTTGAATTCTCCTTAAGTGTTCGCAATTACCACTCTCCTCTAGTGGTAGTTTCTATGTATCTAATATATATGTATGTATTTACAATCAAGTACCTATATAAGCATCAGATGTTTAGTACATACAGTATAAGATTATATTGCGGCTAGAAAGCGTGATATCAATGTCGGTGGATATTTATTTATTTATAACTCGCATAAAAATGCAATTAGTTCCCGCTACGAAACTCTATGCACTGAAAGATTTATCAGACAAACCTTAACGGTCTATATAGCAGTCAACACCATTTAGCGTATGTTAACATTTCCAACATTAAGGACCGAAATGCGGACCGACAACTGTCCATGTCATTTTATTAAGGTCTTTCGAAGTCAACGCCCTTACTAGTTGACACGTAAAGGTGATTAAAGACTTTATTTTGACCCATTCTGTACTACGCTAGGCCGTATATGTAAGTCTGTAACGGGCTCAAACTCCTAAGGGATAGCACAGCGTGTGTTCTTTTATTTTGGTATAGGTACATTTATCTGTAGATTCTTGAAAGACTGAGATTTTCAAGTTATTAAGAATAAGAATATTCGCTATGATATAATGAATAATGAAACTGTATTGACACCGGTTCGAGACAACATTTCCGTGCATGATGAGATGCAGATATATCAGATGCAGATTTGACGACCCATAAGGTGTACTTGGTTGAGACGTTGACCAAGGGTTCCGGGTTCGATCGCCGGGCAGTACAAACATCAGTTGTATGATAACTTAGTTTCCTTAAGGCATAGGCAATGTCCAATAGCATGCCATTTTTTTGTTAGTATAATATCATATATAAAAATGACACTATAAATACTTAATGATGAAAATGAAGTGACTAGAAATTGTTAGCCACTTAAATGCACACTCTAATGCGTCATGGAAAAATGTTATAGCTATAGTCCGTGGCTAACGTTTTCGAGAGATACACTTCTATGATTTGTCTTTAAAGCCAAGATGTTTTGAAATAGCTCTTAGCCCAGCAGAACTTATAATATTAAATATGCATATTTCTTTTTATTAAACGAGCGTAATTTCTCTCTTTGTCTATTAGAGTTCCCGTCAGGGAACACTAGTCATAAATTATGATTGAGAATTCTTCAAAACAAATCAAGGATTTCGCATTTACCACGCACAATCTAGTGCGTTAGGTGCACGCGTAGCCCTGAACTATAATCGAGTATTTATTATTGATAATGACTTAATTGGACTAATCACTGCTAGCTATGAGGACAAAATGGCGTTATAACATCTCAACTACACAAATGATAACGTAATTGAGGAAAACGGAGCACTGGGTCTGTGAGACTTGGGTCTTGGAGTATTCAGTTACTTACTACCAAATTTTTGAATATTATTCAGAAGTTATATAAAATCGTAGATTCCAATAATTGAGCTTCTAGCACATGATTATAAAAGAAAAACCACGCTACTCAGTAGTAGCGTAGTTTTTCTTTCTGTCCAGTGACTAGGCCCTAATAAACAGACGATGAGCGTTATATCTAAGCAATCTAAGTCTGTAAAATAATTATATTTATTCGTATTTCTTCTCTTCTTACATGCTTCATTATACTTTCTAAGGAACATGCATGCCTAATTTGCTGCTGCATCTAGTGACTGCAGAGAACGTTACCGACATAGCCCGCTGGATCAGCAAGTTGAATTAGCAGTGGTCTGGTCACGTATGTCGCAGAACCGATGGCCGTTGGAGTAGACGAGCTCTCGATTGGAGACCGCGTCTTGGCAAGCGTAGCGTAGGACGCTCTATGGCCCCGATGGACCGACCACTTGTGTAAGGTAAAGGCTGGATGTGAAAAGCGGAGGACGGTATATGGTGAAATCTATGTCCAGCAGTAGACTGCGATAGGTTGAAGAGGGAATGAATACTGAAGAGTAGTCTCACATTTGTATCCTACTTTTAGTCGGTGAATAACGGTAGTTATAATAGATATGAGTTAGTGATTAAAATATCAATTTCACGCTACGGCTACTCGATGTTACAATAGATTAAAGCAATATTAACAATCGTTACACCCGTACGGTTAATTATCGTAGTTATTTCGAAAGGACAATGTCCATACGTATATTAGGCCGATAACAAAAGGCACGGTTTCATCATCCCGATCAACGGGTGATAAGTAGGTCCCTATACATGGACGTATAAAAATACGGACGGACTGTCATTAATACATAAAATGTGGCCCCATAATGACAGCTGATGTCTATGATGTAATTTTGACAAATAAATATTTGTATACTGATTTTAGTTTTAAACTAAAAATATGTAATCGAATTGTTCATTTAACTATGATACGTAATTTCGGATTGTTCTTTTTTTGTTCACTGCGGTTCTTGCACAATTTCACAACACAAACTATGCTCGCTTTTAGATTTTTTTTTAAATCTAAATAATTTTTTTTTGGTGACCTACCAGAACATATCTGCCGAAAGCCCAGCGGGTTACGTCTTACCTTTTCAATTACGAGGAGCTCTTTGCCAATTATGGTCAAGAAACTTACAAAATATTAACAATTATTTCAAAGCTACATTTCCAACATGACTCATACATTTCGTGTCCACATTTAACACTAAATTGAAACATTAGAGCATTCCTAATTGAATTGCTTACAATGAAAATGCCTAAAGGTGTCATTACGGAATGACTTGTCAATTAACTTCAAGATATCACTTCTTGGAATTACTAATAGCAAATGGGCTGTTAAGTTAATCATTCGGGGTGACCTATTTAATTTGGTACGGAAATAGGATACTGATAATATTGCTAGGAATAGTTCGCGTAGATTTTTAAAAAATATATTTTTTCGTGATCATACTTATTTATTTTTTATTAATAATCCAATAACAGTATTTATAAACTACTTACGTAATATAATAGAACTTACATTCATTGAGATTCTAGGGAGGTATTTTTTAAAACACACTGCCTCAATAATATTCAATTTCTTCCCTTTGATTATGGCAGTAATGTTAAGAAAACTTAATCGTATTCTAGACAGAAGCGTCAGTGGCTCAATGGTGTGGACTGTTGCACTCCTACCCGGAGGGCTGAGGTTCAAATTCCGCTATATACCAATGTGTTTTCGAAGTTTTGAAATTATATGTACGTTAATCCGACGCTCTTACGGTTAATGATAACGTCTTGAAGAAACCTGTGCATGCCTGCGATGAAATTCAAAAGTTGTTCGTGAAGTCGGCCAACCCGCACTGGGCTCACGTGAACGACTAAGGGCTAAACACCATTTACGGGTAGGCTCGTGCCCCTCGGTGGAAACGTTTAATGAGCTGATGATGATGAAGCGTATTCTATTCTAAAATTGTTTATTAATGTATCAGACACCTAAAATCCATTGAATTGAATCACAGATTTCCCAATACAGGAGATGGGGCAAGCCGCGTTTAAAGTGCGACAAATGTAAGCTCAACGAGCATACACTGGCTACCAGTTTACGCTCTGTGAGACGAGTCAAGACGCACGAATATTAGAAGTAAATACCGTTTTTTTTCCAAATTGCCATCCTGTGCAATTGTAACATGCCATCATCGCAATAAATCAGTAAATTTACCAAGAAATATAATCACTTTTCACAGGTAAGAACCGAAAAGAAATTGCGACACTGGGACTGCCTATAAACTTGGCGGCTTGTCCAGTCTAATTGTATATTCGGATGTCTGTGAATTGAACTCATTCAAATATGATCTTTGAAACCCGACCGTTTTCACGGGAATTTCACTGGAAATTACCTCAGGTACCTACGTTTAAGACGTCACGGGCACAGTTATAAATACATTTATCATTCAATTGTATATTCCGCTCACATCCTTACGCGCGCCCAAAGTCAAATTCGTAGAGAAAATTACGATGACCGTTCACAATTTTAAACATTAACGACCTACGCGGTTAAACGCTGATGCCACCGGTTTGCCGGCGCATATTGTCACTAATTTTATTCTTTCGTTATCATAACCTTAAACAATAAATATCAACAGGCCCATGTTAAGTGAGGAGCTTCTAGTTCGGGCACTAAGCCGTCTAGATAAGTACCACTGCATTGCCAGATATCGTCTCGTGAAACAGGAGTGTTATGCACTTTTGTGTTTCGGGATTAGGGCACTGTAGCTAGTAAAATTAACGGGTAGGTATTAGTGACATAAGAACTGTTGTCTCCGGTGACGGTTTTTGTAAATGTGTGTATTAACAAATTATAAATAGAAACACCCAGACCATTACAAACAGACATGTTCATGAACACCAATGTTTGTAACGCCCGGGGATCGAACCCAACCCTTGGTGCAGCAGGCGACGAACGTCTCTATCATTGCACCACATGAGCCGTCAATTACTATAAAATAAAATACTATTGAATTCTAATAAAGTCCTATAAACTAATTTACGATTTAGTAAGTATTAAATATTCATTTATCTACTATCTGTGTATCAGCAGGCTTCTATATTACGCCAGGTTTACGTAAAACCGACGTGTATATTGCTCACAACTTCCATTGTAAACGTGAACGCAGTAGGCCTTGCAGAAGTGTTGGATATATTGCCCAACTACGTACTACTAAGTTAATCACGATTAGGTATTACACATGTATAAAGGTGATCTTCCTTATCTTCCTTCCTTCCCTTCCCTTCTCCGGTCATAACAGTTTGTTTTGTATTAGCTGTGTTTAATCTAAGATTTAGAACCTGAGAAATCTGGAAATGGAAAGTTAATTTACGGCCAACGGCAGTATCATACTTAGTTATAAAAAAATAAAGAAAGACAAAAGAGTTTAACAGGATATCGTGAGTTTTCATTAAATCAAAAATTAGAAACGACCCTGTGATTTCATCTAAGGATAATAAGTATATTTAAGCGACATTTCACACTTCCACCATCATCAGTGAGCATCTTTATTTTGCCAATTAATTAAACAGCGAGTAAAAACTCCCGACAAGCAATTAATTTTCCATTAAATTTACGCGACAACTCAAGAGCGGATAGAAAAATTCAACGGGATTCTATGAAAAATGCATTTCTATAAGTTATCAAGTTATCATACACATATAAGAATATAATAAATCAAATATTAAATATCAACAACCGTTTGAAATTGACTAGTACCTAGATCAAATAAGTAGACTAACTTAAATAGCAATTGTGAGCTCTAACTAATAATAGTTAATTATGATTTATATTCTTCTAGCATATTTCTATTTTACATTTAATAGGCGCTTACAACAAAACCAGTTTTATGAGTGGTCGCTGATGGAGACGTTTTTGCACTATTCTTGTTTAATCAAATAATTTACTGACTTAATCCAGAATCAGATGAACCGCAAAATACAATCTTTTCGTTTTACCTACAACCTTCTAAGATATCACGTGACTCTTTTAAGGAACTTTGACGAATTAAATATTACATCCTTAACATTTGATAGGTCATACATACTATCGGAAAAATTACTGATGGGACCGCGGAAACCTATAACCCACATGACTTTCCGATGACCAAAGGGTAGGATGGAGCACGGTATGGGTCCATATTATCTACTAAGACATGGAGCAGAATTTCACGAATCGAGCCAACACACAACCCAAAGTTTCGTCAATTCTTTGGGAAGGTTGAAGTCTGTAGCACTGTGTGAACTAACACAGGTCTCAGAGCGGAATTATTAATACGACATTGCTAAACATTTTCAAAAAAGATTTATTATTATTAAAGTGCATAAATATATTTCCAAATTTTAACATAAACACGCGCAGAACATATTATAACTGTTCACAAATAACAAAATTGTATTAAACGACCCATGCTAATCGTAATTGCGAAATGCCCCTGATGGAATATGCCAGTTAATATAGGTACTTGTGATCACTGATTATGTTATGCCATTACGTATTATTATAATTATAGCAGAAAAACAACATTGAAATACAAACGCGACGGCCACAAGGCCGCTGGTCTTCCGTACGTGGACGCTGTGATAACCAAATAGTTGAATATAATCGGATAAACATACCACAACAAACATACATGGTATATAATGTAACTTAATAGTTTTAGTTAATATATATTTTTTAATGTTTTGGATGTAATATATATATATTCTTCTTCTTAGCGTGTCGAAGGCAAACACACATTCAAATTTTAGCGGCCCAGAAAGCAGCCACAGCGACAGCATTATCTGACGCTGTCATTAGGTCCTCCCGCGTGCAGCTGGAAGGGCACGCCGGGCACGATGTCAGATGGGTATAATAACTTGACGGTAGCGATACGCCTGACCATCACAGAACGACAGATAAGCAGATATTATCCTCATCAATGCTGCACTGCGCCCGACACCAGAGAAAACAGATGCTAGATTTCTAGCCCTCATCCCGAAACACAAAAGTGCATAACACTCCTGTTTCACCTTATTCCATTACAAGTAATAGTATTAATAAAAAATTGGGACAAGAGATTCGATAGGAAGATATTCCAAAAATTACAAACCTATAGTATTTAAGACAATGTTGAGATTTGTGAATGGGCTCGTACATACCAAATGTACAATATACCACTTTGATAATTTTTGCGTACCACATGTACCATTAAAATCTATTCCATTCCCACAAAATCTATTATTTATGTCGCTGGATAGGAATATTATCTTCTATAATAAAATATACTTTTCCAAATAGATAGATAGATAGATAGATAATTCTTTATTGCACAAAACAAATTAAACACTTAACATGATTCTGCACAGGAAAAAAAAGTACAATTGGCGGCCTTATTACTAAATAGTAATTTCTTCCAGACAACCAACTTATAATAGAAGAGGACAATTGAAAGAAGGGGTATGCATACATATAAACAAGAATAAGAGAAATACAAATAACCTAAATATATATACTTAAATACATACATATGTAACTATCAACTTAAAATATATATATATTGTAAATGTATATTAACTTATTTTATCTGTGATATTACTTAGGAATAAAAATCGAGGATATAAAATTTGAGGTTTTTAAATGAGAAGAAACGTGTAAGACTCAGTTGTCGGAAATCATTATTTTGTTTCGTTTGTTTCTAATAGTAGTAAAAGTAAAATAAAAAATACTTCTTCCGAGTAAGAAACGCAAACGGTGTAATGGTTGAGACGTCGGTAATTACACCAAGGGGTTCGGGTTCAATCCCCGGGCAGTACAAACATGGACATGTCTGTTTATATTGGTTAGGTGTTTTCCTATGTATAATATGTATGTATATTTCAAAAAACAAAATATCTAAGTATGTTTATCCGTCGTTTAGTATCCATATAATAGGCTTAGTTTGGGACTAGATGGCGCTCTTTTTGATTGTTTTTTTTTTAACTGACTACTGCTGTTGGCCGCAGAAGGCCTTTACAGCATCACCGGGCAATGCACTACCAGATGGCGCTGTGTGAATGTCAGTGGATATTTATTACCGTTTAAGATACTTTTAATAATGTGTAATACCACTGAGCGTCAGTGCCGATTCGATGAACCAACGTAGAATACCGATTAGATTTTTTTCTATTTCGATGATACTACTCATGGTCTGACAATTCAAAATACGTACTTCATAAAAATATGAAGTAAAACAGTTCAAAGTTGCATCGTCATCAATCAAATTAACGACCTTCGGATAGGTTGCAATCATGTTATTTAATAGCATGCAACCTGCATTATCGTTCTTGGAATACAAGACATTGCACAAACCTTCATTGATACCGCCAATTGCAATCAACAAATGGCTCGTGTCTCTACCTTCCAGTGGTAGAATAGTGCACGCATTATTAAGCGAATCCTTGAATTAGTGGATAATATTATTTGTATGTTTTTCATATAATACCCAATCCATGGAAAAAGAAATTAATGACAAAATATTCATGTATTTGATATACCTATTTGCTAGTTGCTAGGAAATGACTTATAAAATTACCAAAATCCAAGAATTTCAAACTAACAAAAAACATTTATATTCCAAGAAAAAAATTACTTTATCAAATCGTCAATGGAAAACGATTTCTTGAGAAGATGAATTAAAATATTACAACGCAAAAAAACTGTATTCATAAGCGATTGTTTATCAATCAACGATACCCCATTTGCCCGTTGGACCAATGACTTCGAAAGGGCACTGACGAAGGTTGGCCGATTAAAACGGACGACAGGTATATCTTGACTTGTTTCGACTACCTATGCCTATTTGGACATCGATTCTTTTATTTTTCTTCTTCTTATCGAGTCGATATGGATTTACAAGTTACTCGTAAATATGGTAATGCGACCAATATTGGGCCACTTTATCGCCCTTTCATTTCCCATCCAGAGGTCCCGGAAACCGTACGAAGATGGACAGTTCGGGCAAGACAGTAGGCGTCCCATAGTCTGAGGATCACCACGGATTCTTTTATTTTATCATTTGGTTAAGGAAGTCGTACTAAATATGCCTGGTATAGGTATCATCAAGTTTAAATCATGCAACGAAACTAGTGCAAATATAAGCAAAGATGATGCTTTCGTTAACAGCACAGTTAATGCTTTACAGTTCCATAAAACTGTGAGCACACATAACGCGGAAGATGTAGCTGACCCGGAACAAGAAGTAGCAGCCGAGTACAAGGCGAGCTATAAACCACTTGTGAACAATATGCGTATTCGCAGTGATACGGTAAGATTGGGAAGTCGTATAATTAGTAATGTAAGAGGAAATACCATTGAAAGGAAAGATATATTTTTAATTTAAAAAGAATGCCCCTTTACTGCACAATCGACTTTTTAACATCCTTAATTTTAGCTAATTATCTTTCATTAAAACTGAATAGGATTTAAATGTTAACTGAAACTTTCGTAAATGATGATTAATCAACAGCGAACAAAAAAGATACAATATCGTAATAGATTTCGATAAGACTTGCGATACATTATCAACCTTTCAAAGGATCTTACTTTCGAAATATAAATTCAATAGAACTTTGTGTGTAGAATAAATGAAAAAGGTCCATTGATATGATAGATTCGTACATCAAAATTTGTTACATTTTTATTTAAATCAAGTAATTTTGTCCCTAGGTAAAAAAATCAAAGTTTGGTAAAACATGATCTGAAAATAAAGCTGTAATTTAGTCTCTAGGTTACAACACTCAAAGTTGTAAAGTTAAACTTGCATCAATGTTATAAAATCTTATATAATATATAAGCGAGTAGTAAAACTTTATTTCATGTTTAGTGACCACATAATAAATAATATAAAGACGATCTGTATAACGAGTAAACTTAATAAATCGAGGATATTCGTCTAATCACTTATTGCAGCATAATTAAAACCACCTTCTGATACACAAATCCAAAGATAATAAAATTAATCTTTAGAATAAACGTGATAAATAGCAGCCTAGTGTTATGATAAGTATTTGTGAACCAATAACGGGAAACATTTAGGTTATTAACAAACATGCATTTGATAAATGTTCTAATTAACCAAATGGCTTGACATCGTTAGACAGTCATTATCTAGTGTAGAACTTATTGATGTTCCGTAGTTAGCCGATAATACACAAGGATATTATGTTTTTCATATTTGGTATTAGCCTTCAACTTTTGCCACCTATTGTTAGTTTTTGCTTATTGTACTTAAATAGTCATTAAATATCACAACTTCATTACCTAAGTAACAATGTTAAATGTCGATATGAAAGTAGAGCCGAAATTCAAATTTGTAACATATTTGTTGCAAGTCAGGTAATTTCATGTTCGTGACACATTTGTAGTGGCATAAGGTAAATTATAAGTAGACGCATGGCAGTTCGTTATCAATCATTATAAAGCGCTTCCGAATTGGTGAGATAAATAGAAAGAAAGAAGAATAAAAATCTCCGTTTCTTTTTTTGTGTTTTACTAAATTATTATTTATTTTTTAGCTAGTATATCTTTCATTAAATTATTATTATTATATTTACTAAATAGTTGACAAAATGTGTGGACAAGTTAAAATGTTTGTAAAATTCTTGATTTAAAAGAGTAACTACTGAGTTTCTTGCCGCAGTCTTCTCAGTAGAATCGACTATCCGAATCGGTGGTAGATTCAAACTAGTTTTTAACTTAACTTTTAATTTGACGATTCAAAAGTGTCTTGTCAATGATTGATGAAATAATTCAAAAGACTCAATCGAATTAAGGAAATTTTGAGTTTGGCTGCCTATGTTTTTCTTTATCACAAAAAAAGATAATCCAATTTTATGATAGTTTTACAACAAGGTAAACCTTGCGCAAATGTTTCCGACAAGGAGTTTTCCTCAGCCCGCTACTTTACATAATTAAAACTATATCACGATACACAGTTGTTTTATTTGATAAGGATTGCACACTGCAATCAATAAGGTATTTGCTTCACCAACTTTTCTGACCAAGGTGAATGTGGAATTGTATCTGAACTGCTGACTCGACGAAGAAGAAGACCAGGTGAATATACCTAGATTATTTACTATCAATTAAACAGTAATAAATATAAACCAAAAAGATTAAGATAAAATACTCACTGCTTTTTCTGCCCTCCTGTACTTTGTAGGTGAGGTCCGTAAAAGCCAAATCCACTGGTGGCCTTTTCGGAAGATGCGTTAGGGTCTTGTGTTGTGCCGGGGTGATGGTGACCTTCAGGCTCCCCTTCCTGTCGGACATGATAGGCTTAGTATCCACCGGCCCAGCGAGGCTCATTTCTTTGTCCACTTTCATTTTGCAACACAATGGCTATTGTAACTCAGACTGTCATTACACTACGTCAAAAAGGGCAAGGCACGACGTACGTCCGTTGTACGCAACGTCTCAACACCAACTGCAGCCGTAAACTGAACGGCCCTTAGAAGCGCAAGTTAAGGTGAGCGACTTAGTACGTTATCGCTATCGCAATAGAGATCACTATCTATAATACAGTGCACGCTTGTCCGCGTGTGACGTAGAAATGATTAAGTTTTTGAACTTTGCGCCCGCGCATGGTCACATTGGTTGGAAATAAGCTAAACTAGTTTACAACATTTTCATTAAACATGTATATTATTAACATGTTATTCTTATGTTAATAATGTTTTTGTTTTGTTTCAGATAATAATATGTAGTAATTCGTAATGTACATATTTTATTTTTAGATAGGTACAAGCAATCCTCATATTCACAAATTTTACTCTTGCTCATTTTATATTTGTCAATTTATGTATTTGACACCGACCGGACAAGGGTTCCGGGTTCGATCCCCGGGCAGTACAAACATATGTGTGCATGAACATGTCTGTTTGTAATGGTCTGGGTGTTTTCTATGTATAATATGTATGTATTTACAAAAAAAAAATGTATATATAGTATATTTATCCGTTGTTTAGTACCCATAATACAGGCTTCACGCTTAACTTGGGACTAGATGGCGCTGTGTAAATGTCAGTGAATATTTATTTATTTATGTATTTTTAAATAATGTTTTTTATTAATATACATTAATGAAATAACTATAATTAAGTTAAAAATGAAATAATAACTGTATAAAAATAAAGATAAGAACATTACTATCTTCATTTCTTTGTTAACATGACATGAAGACTAGAGTATAATAAACTGTAAAACAGAAAAACATGGAAGAATTGAACCCTTTAAAAGCCACAGACTTATTAATAGGCAGACACAATTTACTATTGTGTCTGGAATCTTTGCAGTTACAAGGTTAGTTGGTCTCAAATGGTCTGAGGTTTCATTGATAAGAAATAAGAGTTTCAATACAGTTAAAAAGTCGAATGTTTGTGAGTGCGTATTGTGACTCCTTCACATCTGAAAGGCTGAAGCAATTTTATTAAATTTCGTATGGAGTAAGCTGCCACCTTGGATTCAAATTCAAAATTCTTTATTCAAATTAGGCTTACAAAAAGCACTTATGAACGTCAAAAAATATACAAAAATATAATAAAAAACAATTAAAAATACTAAACTAAAAATATGAATTTTGATGCTTTGAAAAAAAAGCGCTTCAGTGAAATGGCCTGTTGATTAACATGTAAGCTTCCTTTTACAGCTGGAAAATATCTTATACCACTGGTAATACTGCGTGGCACAGCTAGTATTACTATAACTGACGTTATCTGCTCGAAAGTAGCACGCGCGTAGACAATAAATTCATGAACTGTGCCTTGTGAGTTTACACCCATGCGCTTTGTGCGACCAGTTAATAAAACATGATGGTTTTAGAAATACAGTCAACTACTGCCTTCGTGGTATAGTTGCCAGGTTCGGCTGCGTGCCCCGGGTGTCGTGGTTCGAACCCCGCGGAGTAATCACTTATGGCGACCTTTCCTAGTTTGGTTAGGACATTGCAGGCTGAATCAGTAGCGTGCACTCCATATATGCAAATAAGTAGTACATACCCTGTGCGTCCAGACAACTCGGAAAATCGCCAACATATTAAATGATTCCCACTTATTCGCCCCTTTTCCTCTACAGATTTGAAACCATAGGCGATCTGCTGTCATCAACAGCACTCAATTTAACAAAAATGTAAATTATTTATTGTTTGTTCGACTACTGTCACTTTGCATACCCTACTCATAATCTCTGTGCACGCCACTGGGCTGAATCACCTGATTGTCCGAGAAGAAAGATGATTGCGTGCTTCGGAGGGCACGTTAAGCCGTCGGTCCGGGCTACAATTTTAGGATGGTAGTCGCTACCAATCTGCATTTGGCCCTGGTGGTGGGTTAAGTTTTACGACCCAATCCCACCATAGCTATGCTATGCAGTGAGTAGTGCAGAGTCAACTATTGGAGAAGGACTCCCAGGACGACATTTGTTGGCAATCATAGTTAGACGTCTTTCGATCTGGAGGGTGCCGGTTCGAATCCCGCCACGTACCAATGTCTTTTCAAATTTTTACATTTATATATATGTTTATATGAGCTTCGGGCTCTAACGGTAAAGGGAAACATAGTGAGGGAATATACGCACGCCTGCGAAGAGATTCAAAGGTTGTGTGTGAAGTCGACGAATCCGCACTAGGCCCGCGTGGACGGTTAGGGCCTATACATACACCTTTACGAGTAGGCTCGTGCCCCTCGGCGGGACTAGTGTTGCTTGGTCCGATTGTTTTAACTCGGTACACGATACCATACTATCAGGATTTAGGATTGCAGATCGGGACACTAAAAAATGTGATATGACGCCGATGACGTGCCATTTTGAATTTGACAGTGATGTTATTAGTAGAAGCTGCGGAGAGTAAATATTTTAATGAAACATCTGATTTTCTTCTTTAATTAATCGGGACATTTAGCGTCCCATCGGGACGCATCCTCAGACCCCTGAAAATCGGGACGTCCCGCGCAAATCGGGACACCAGGCAACACTAGTGGGGACGTTTAATGAGCTGATTAAGGAGGATGGTCTTCATTGTCAATAGACTATAACATCCTACTGCTGGGTATAGGCTTTACCAATCAGAACAGCTATAGGAAGACATTATGTGGGACAAATGCTTGTTGTGTTGTGATGTGTGGTGGAGGTAAACCCTTTCAATGCCAGAAATCCAGATACAATAGAAGATCTATTGTTTCATGCCTTTAGGTGTCATTAGTGTTCAAAAAGTTAATGTCTTCCATACAAAAATTGTAGGACAGACACTGACTACTTGTATGATGAAGCTGAAACTGGCTGAAAAATTCTAGCATAAAAAATGCGATGGCCGGCTATGAAAAATGGCTTGGTTAAAAAAGAATGTTAAAAAGTTATAACCAAAAACAGCCTTTTTGCAGCCAATACTTTAATAGGCCCTGGCCATCGTGTTCTTTATGCTAGAATTTTTCAGCCAGTTTCAGCTTCATCATACAAGTAGTATTATGAAGTATGTGTGTGTGTTTCTGAATAAAAATCATCTTACTTTAAAGACAATCAGATAACTAAGTATATGCCTCATTCACTGCATGACATGACCAGTAAATTAAAAAAAAATGGTGAGTGAGCAATAAAAAAGTATGTGTAGTGTAAATTAAATATTAATTATTCGAATTAATAATTATTTAACAAATGCATCTAATGAAAGAGTTATGATTTTTTAATAATTCTATTAAATTAATAGGTATATTAAAAACTTAATAGGTTATGCAAACAAACATATGTGTACATTAAAATGTTTGCTTGTATGGGTGGTGATATATGTATTTAACTTAAATAAGTAAATAAGAACCTATATCTAATACATTGTTTAGTAAATTGGGTCTTGATGGTGCTGTGTGGATATCAGTGAATATTTATTTATTTATAGCTTTTCTCTACTTTGGACTTTTGAATTACAGCCCAATAGTGAAACTTTTGAATTAACCCTTTGAATGCTAATGACACCCAAACACCTAAGAAACAATAGATTTTCTATTGTGTCCGAAAATGTATTATGTTTAATGTAAGATTCCTGGCATTCAAAAGAATTGAACTCTCCAATATGGATGTGCTTTGTGGACAGAGTGATCACCCAGGTTTCAACACCGGGTGGTCATTAATATAACTAATTTTTTTTCTTTTACTAACTCATTTTGATTTTTGTGTCTTACTGACAAATCTATAGATTAAGTTGTCTGTGATAAGGAAATTTTATTATTTTAAAGGACATTACAATGTGGGTTCAATTTTCCCATCAACATTGTATGCAACATTCTTGGTGAAATAGGGACATTGATATCTTCCTATTATTATAATTGTCTTTGGCTTACCCTTCACAGATAAAGTTGCATTTAAGTATAAACATTATCATAAACAACGACTGCTCAAGAACACTATTGAGGTATTTAATATTGTAAAGATAATATGCATTCAGTTACTGTGTTAACATTTATGTGTAATCATTATATTATAGTGAATAGGAAGTTGTGAAGAAATGTCATGAAATCATAATATGCATTATAATATAGGCAGAATATAAAATTCCAGGTTATATCATGTAACTAGACATCACTGGTTACGAATCCTCTGTGGTAGGGGCAACTTTCTATTACGAAACTATACATACCGTTAAACAGTCATGTCAGTATATAAAATTACTATATTTAGAAATAAAACAGATTTGCAAAAGAATATTGTGAAATTGCTACTATATACGCATATTTTGCAACAACAAAGAGTGAATCTTATCTTTACAGAGGTCATGAACTAAAAACTTCGAGGAGGATTTGTCAATGTTGTAAAACAACTTACCTCAAGTTATTAAGAATGAACGCGTTGTCCATTTCGTCTAATTTATACGGACATCACTTGATAAAAATATTATTAGAACAAATGAGAATTTGTTCACAAAATTTAAATACAAAATTCGCTACGTTCGAGCAATGTTTCATTGACAACTTGACAAACAACAATGTTTTTTTTTTGGACGGCAACTGCTGACACATGATGTATAAAATTGACAGTTGACATTTATTTTGTTATTCATTCGTTCTTATAGAAACAGGCTAAGATCATAGGTTTATGCTGTCTAGTCATTTGCCCCAGCTTTCCCCTCTGCCTTTCACAACGTCATTCATTATATTAGCTGTTATTTTTAATAAGTGTGTTGACCAGGGCAAATTTCCAAATTTGATGAAATGAAGTAAAATCATACCTTTATTCAAATCTGGATAAAAAAGTAACCCGTCTCACTACAGACCTATCTCTATTCTCCCAGCTCTAAGTAAGATATTTGAAAAAATATATTTAATCAATTATTGTCTCATTTCAACGGAAACAAATTATTACATAGCAATCAATTTGGTTTTACTAAAGGCAGATCCACTACTGATGCAGGAGTAGCACTAATGAAACATATTTTTGAGGCGTGGGAAAATAAGCAAGATGCAATAGGAATATTCTGCGATCTATCGAATGCCAATGCATTAATGAGAGTATTATGGTTAACGCAATCCAATGATTGCGTCAACCATAATACTCTCCTCATGAAGTTGAAGCATTACGGTGTCAATAAGGACGCACTTAATTTAATACTTTAGGATATTGGTTGTTGATATGTTGTTATCCTAATTGTAGATATCTGACTCCAATTTGAGGTAGTTCGCTTGCTTAGGTGTTTCCAATGAAAGTCACGGTGAGTGTAGAATAACAGTATAGAAGTATATTAGAAGTATGTCAGAAATATATCAGAAGTACAATAATATTGAAGTTTTATCAGACGCGCTATTTAGTGGTCCGCGGCTGCGGAGCGGCGAGCGATGACTGATGTACTGCAGCTACAGAACTCCCCCTCAAGCGAAGCGTACAGGCAGGCGAACTCTTCTCCCGGATTGCGTTCTCCTGTCTGTGGCTGCAGCGTCTTGAATTCTTAATGGAGATGGTGTAGCTGGCGGTTGTGTAAACTGGCTCTGCGTCGTTGTGTGTAATGTTGATAATGTAGGCTGGTTTCAATCGGTCGATTGAAACTGTTGCGGTTCTGTCTGGCAGCTGGATTTCGAAGAATTTACTGTGGCGCTTGATGATCGGATATGGACCCTCGTACGGTGGTTGTAGTGGTTTTCGTACGGCGTCGACTCGTAGGAAAACTTGATTGCAGGTCGATAGGTCGGTGTGCACGAACATATTTCGCTTGTTGCTATGCGGTTGATACGTCGGCGTTAGTGATGTTATGGAGCTATGGAGTCGGTTCACGAAGTCGTGGTCCATCTTGACTGGTGATGTTGATGGGGTGATGAAGTCTCCAGGTAGGCGTATTGATTGTCCATATGTAAGTTGCGCGGCGCAAGTGTTTGTGTCGGTGCGGATCGCTGCGCGTAGTCCCATAAGCACGGTGGGTAGCTCGTCGATCCACTTCGCGTTCGAGTCCAGTCTAGCCATTAGTGAAGCTTTCAACGAACGATGCCAGCGCTCAACTATGCCGTTGCTCTGCGGATGATAGGCAGTCGTTCGGGTTTTTTCCGCGCCGAGTAGGTTTGTAAGCGCGCGAAACAGCTGACTCTCGAATTGTCGTCCTTGGTCGGATGTTATTGTTTTGGGACAACCGAATCTTGATATCCAGTGTTGATATATGTTGTGTGCTATAACTTCGCTGGTAATTTCTTTTATGGCTATTGCTTCAGGCCAGCGTGTAGTTCGGTCGATCATTGTTAGAAGATATCGATGTCCGCGTTCGCTTGTTGTGAGTGGTCCTACAATGTCGATATGTAGGTGATCGAACCGTTCGCAAGCGGCGAATGATGAAGTATTGGCTTGCGTATGACGATGAATTTTAGCACGTTGACATGGAATGCAGGTCTTCGTCCAGTTGCCGACATCGGTATTCATAGATGGCCAAAAGAATCGTTGTTGCATGAGTTTGCGCGTAGTCCGAATGCCGGGATGGCTGACTTTGTGCACGGTGTCAAATGCCGTACGGCGAAAGTCAGTAGGTAAGTATGGACGAATGTTTGCAGTTGAAGTCTCGCAGTAAATGTTGTTATTGTTCATTTGAATTTTCTTAATTTGAATGTTCGGTTGTTGCAGTAATGTTGGTAATTCGGTATCATCTTGTTGTTTCGCTGCTAGCTGTTCGTAGTCGATTTGCGTGGGAAAATCTAATGTTTCAATGCGTGAGAGTGCGTCGGCGACTGTGTTGTCCTTTCCGCTGACGTGTCGGATATCAGTTGTAAACTCAGCTATGAATAATAAATGTCTTGAGCGGCGTGGGGTTTCGCTATCGGATATTGTTTTTGTTAGCGCGTATGTTAATGGCTTGTGGTCGGTAAATATTATGAGTTCACGTCCTTCAAACATTTTTCTGAAATGTTTCATAGCCATGTAGATGGATAGTAATTCCCTGTCGTAGGTACTGTACTTTTGCTGTGTTATTGAGAATTTCTTTGAGTAGTAACCAAGTGGTTGCCATGATTTTTTTACACGTTGTTGAAGTACGGCGCCTGCACAAGTGTTCGATGCGTCGCAGAATAGGGCGATCGGGACGGAGCTATGCGGATAGGCTAGTAGTGCGGCGTTTTGTAAACATTGTTTTGATTTTTCAAAGGCGTTGATTGCTTCAGGTGTCCATTGTATTTCGGTCTTATCTCGCTTCTTAGAATCATGTAGGTAATTATTTAATGGAGCTTGAAGTAAGGCGGCGTTTGGTATGTGTTCTCGGTAATAGTTTATCATACCGAGGAATGTTCTTAGTTGTTGAATTGTTTTAGGTCTTGGATAGCTTGATATTGATTCGACCTTGTCTTGAGGTGGTATGATGCCGGATGATGAGACTTGGTAGCCTAAGAATTTCACTGTGCTCTTGCCGAAATTACATTTTGACGGATTGATGGTAATGCCGGCTTCATCGAGTCGTTGTAGCACGGCGTGTAGATGTTCTCGGTGCTGTTCTTCAGACTCTGATGCGATTAACAGATCATCCACGAAAGGGAAAACGTCCAGACCTCGGAGTACTTCATGGATGAATCGTTGGAAGGTCTGGCCAGAATTCTTTAGTCCCGGGCACATACGTGGAAACTCGAACAGTCCGAAGGGTGTGATGATAGCAGTCTTCTCAATATCGGTCTCTTTGTTGGGTATCTGTTGGTATGCTCTATTTAAATCGATTGTTGAGAAGATGGTCTTGCCGGCGAGCTGGTATGTGAAATCCTTGATGCGCGGTATCGGATAGCGATCTGGTCTGGTGATTGCGTTTAGACGACGGTAGTCTCCGCAAACTCGTAGGTCTCCATTTTTCTTGGGCACGACGTGAAGTGGGCTGGACCATGGGCTTTTGCTTGGTCTGCATAGGCCTTGTTCCATCATGATTCAAATTCTTTCTGAACTTGCTTATAGCGATGTGGTGGTATAGGTCGTGCGCGGCAATGTAGTGGTGGACCGGTTGTCTCGATGTAGTGTTCTACTCGGTGTTTCGGCGTGAGCTTCATTGATGTGAGACGTGTGATACCAGGAAACTTGCTTAGGATGTCATGGTATGATTGCTGAATATCGATGCTGCGTATGGTAGGCATTGTAGTGTAGCAACCTGGAGCGTGGATTGACAGCTTGGTGATGTTGTCGATGAGGCGTTTGTGCTTCATGTCCACCAGGAGTTCATGGTGACACAGGAAATCTGCTCCGATGATGGGCTTGCTGACGTCGGCGATAATGAATTTCCACTTGAACGGTCTTCGCAGGTTGATATTCAGTTCGAGTGTTTGTTCGCCGTAAGTGTTTATCTTCGTGTTGTTCGCAGCATATAGGTTGAATGACAGTGGCTTCTTGGTTGACCCTTTCTTTCGTGGGATGACTGACACGTTGGCACCAGTGTCAATGAGAAACGTGAGTCTAGATACCTTGTCGGTCACGAAAAGACGGTATGATTGGCCTTGAACGTCGGAACCCGCCGCATCTAACGTTCTGTCTAGTTTAACGACGACGGTTCTTCAATGTTGGCTGGCTTATTTGGTAGTCTGTTGAAGGAACAAGGAGGCTGACATTTCCTCGCGTGCTGTCCAAATCTTTGGTGGTAGTAACAGGCACGTGGCTGCTCGGTGGCGTGATGAGTACGCGAACGAGATGGCGAACGTGAGTTATGGTAGGCACGCTGCGTTCGACGGCTGAATGGCACATGGTTCCGTCGGTATGGTGGGCGGGAACGAAGAGCGGCAACTTCTAATGATAGCTTGCGTACTTCTTCGATGATAAAATTTGTATCTTGCGTTAGAAGTGATGTGGACGGTGATGGATGCGTCATTTGTGGTGATATTGCGTTGACCTCTTGCGTTTGCTCAAGCATTTTGTCGGCAAGTAGTGCGAGTTCGTCGAGTGCGGCAGTCTTGCTGATGGTGTCGCTGACGACTAGTACCGATCTGACGTGGGCTGGGAGATGGTTCATCCACATGAGTCGAAGTGTGGATTCTGGAACTTTTTCTCGTGCGAGGTCTCGCATGCGGCGTAATAGTTGCGTTGGCTTTTGGTCGCCGAGTTCCATATCTGATAACAGCTTCTGGAACTGCCTGCCTTCGGATTCCTCGTACACGGAGATAAGCCGGTTTTTGAGAGCGTTGTAGTAGTTCTCGGCTGGTGGGTTGTATAACAGGTCACTAATTTGCTCGATATCTTGCTTGTCAAGTTGAGCGATGACAAGTTGTGCCAGCTGGAGTCTGCCCCTTCTTTAAATCGTGCGTGGCGGCTTCGAAAGTGATGAACCATAAGCGTGGTCTGTCGCGCCAAAAGGTTGGTACGCGCATTGATAGCGCAATACCTGATACTTCTGTGGCTGTGGCGGTGGCATTTGCTGGAGCAGGCGAGCTGGTGTTCAAGTCTGTTGGCGGCTGGTCGATTCCCATCTTGAATTATGTTGCAGGTTGCTTCTTGTTCAGTCGGTGGTCACCAATTTAGGATATTGGTTGTTGATATGTTGTTATCCTAATTGTAGATATCTGACTCCAATTTGAGGTAGTTCGCTTGCTTAGGTGTTTCCAATGAAAGTCACGGTGAGTGTAGAATAACAGTATAGAAGTATATTAGAAGTATGTCAGAAATATATCAGAAGTACAATAATATTGAAGTTTTATCAGACGCGCTATTTAGTGGTCCGCGGCTGCGGAGCGGCGAGCGATGACTGATGTACTGCAGCTACAATACAATCATATTTAACGAATAGAGTCCAAAACGTACAAGTCGGAGAAACAAGTTCCAGCGGAGCCCTTTTATTGATGGGCGTTCCCCAGGGCGCAATATTGGGACCTTTGTTATTCTTAATTTATATAAATGGTCTACCTTATTATACTCAAAACCTATGTGAAACTGTATTATTTGCGGGTGATACATCTCTTATATTTAACGTGGATAGACAAAAATAAACTTTTGACGATGTAAATACTACACATTCTCAGGTATTACATTGGTTTACGACCAATAATTTATTTCTTAACTCTAAGAAAACCAAATGTATTAAGTTCACAATGCCTAATGTAAGGCAGGTAGATACTATCATCACTTAGGATGAAGGACCCATGGAAGTAATAAATTCAACCGTTTTTCTGGGTATAAAATTAGATGCAAAATTACAGTGGGGTCTCCATATTGCGGCTTTGGCAGGAAGGCTTAGTTCCGCTGCATATGCTGTAAGGAAGATAAGAAGTCTCACTGATATTGAGATTGCAAGACTTGTGTATTTTAGCTATTTTCACAGCGTGATGTCTTATGGTCTACTTTTGTGGGGGTCTGCTGCGGATCTACAAACAATTTTTGTATTGCAGAAAAGATCCATCCGTGCCATATACGGCCTTAAATCACGTGACTCACTAAGGGAATTATTTAAACAAATAAATATTTTAACATTATCGTCTCAGTACATTCTAGACTGCGTCATCTATGTACACAAAAATTTAGATGTATTTTCAAAAAAGTCAGATAATCATAATTTGAACACTAAGAACAAACACAAACTTGCCCTTCCAAATCTCAGATTGCATAAGGTCGGGAACTCATTTGTGGGATTAAGCATTAAAATATTTAATAAGCTACCACAAAATGTAATTGATTTACCCCAGCATAAGTTTAAGTCTCATGTAAAGTCGATTTTAATAAAAAAAGCTTTTATAGTATTGAAGATTATATAAATGATAAAAACTCAGGGACATGTTGATCTCCACGCCTGCACTACTTTTGTTTTTTTTTGTTATCTATTTAAATTTATATAATAACTTAACTGCTTAATAGTACTTTTGAAGATTATTATATTTTTACCAATACTGAATATGATAAAATTGTGAATATATTTGCTTTATATAATTATTTTGATTACAAATTATTCTGTATTCAACACAATTTTTTTGAAATTTTTTTTGCTGGTTTCTTCAGTGGAAAACTACCTCCCGAACCAGTGGTAGCTACATTTGACATTTATAAGTGTTCTTTAAGGACCTAAACTGAATAAACACTTTAAATTTTCATTATTATGCGGTTAAGAGACAAACACAGCGGCTCAGGTTCACTCGCAATTTTCTTTCTTATGCCTCCGAATTTAGCTATTTTTAGTTCAAGACTATGGATTAATACATCGTAGCTCCATGCCAAACATGTGTGTAAAAAAAAGTTTAGAATACTACGTCAACGTCAGTCAACGTCATAAAATTCAACAAAAGATGTGAAATTTTAATTTGAAAAATAACACGCAAAGGACAATGCCTAAATAGATATTAGTACATAAGGCTTCAATATGGATAGTATAACCGTATGTTCTGTGTATTTTCCTGTTATTTCAGTGGCTTAATCTCGTAGAAATTTTATATTACAAAGGAATTTTTAATTTTACACTGTTAAAATTTTTATGGTTTTTCCAGAATTTTTCGGTGTCTCTTATCAAAGGCTTCATAGACAGTTTACGAGGTGTTACAGTGCTCCTTTATTTAGATAAGGAAATTAATGAAAAAGCACTGAGGAGCTCTCCCCACATAGAATTAGATAGTTCAAAGCATAAACAAAAACAGCCTAAAGTAAAACAGTAAGTTCTTTGTTTTTAATGTACTTTGTATTCTTGTTATGCAACGTTTATTTAAGCACCTAAATATGAATTCAATTTAAAGATTTCTTGTATCTAATATTGTATTATTTAGTTGTTTTTTATTTTTATTGTCTATATTTTCATATTGTATAGTTGGACCTTGATCTTTAAATTCTAGTCTAGTCATCATGTTATATCAGTTCGTATCATAGGGCTCAAGCATTATCATAATACTTTTTTAAACATTGAATTAATATCTTTGATGTTTATTGTCTTTAAAGATAAAAAAAATATTAATGATAAAACTATGGGACATATTTATATTATCTGTGTTCAAACTTTCAACTTATTATTAAGCACAATATTGTCTTTTTTGGTTTACAATAAAAGCATGCATTTACAAATAAAACATGCTGGCACTATTTTATAAATTAAACATAAAACCATTAAATGTGTGGTTTTAATGTTAGGGCTTCTTAGGTTTATTTTTTATGAAAAAGAAAAGTTTAGGTATTACTGATATAGTAGTCTACTGGGCCTTGTTTGCTAACTTTTCCTTCTGTATTTTATTTGGTTACTTGTTGTTTAATTTTGTCCATGACTGTAAATTTTTACTACAGTTATTCCTGTAATGATTCAACCAAAACAGCATCAAAACAAATAAATAAATATTCACAGACATTCACACAGTGCCACCTAGCTCCAAACTAAGCAACAGCCTATAATATGAATACTAAGCGGTTGTGTGTAACATGGATATAAAATCACAACAAACAACAGATAAATATGTATTTTCTTTTTTCCAGGGAATCTAAAGTACTTACCAGGGTGCTGCAATCATGTATCCTGAATGGGTTTATATTTTTATTGAGTATATTAGTGTTTGAGTATGCACTACTCCCAGCGGTGAAGTACTTAGTGACCGTTGTGTTCGGTCATGACCCGGGTGTTGCACGGAATGTCTGGGGTTGGATGCAACCGTTCCTGTCCATGACATTCAGGATGATATGGGTGCTGCCACTTTTCTTGTTGAGCAAGCTCGTCAACAGTTTGTGGTTTCAGGTCAGATTAAAATTCTTTATTTATTCATTTTCTATTTAGAAATTTGGATATTGTAACACTGAAAGCAATAGGTATCAGTTTTACACAAAATGTGTAAACACAGTCTTGCGGGGACTCTTATAAGCGGCAGCTTTATATATGATTTACTGATTGCAAACTGTTGATTTAAAGCAAAAAAAACATTCTTATTTCAAACACTACTCAGTAAATTCAGTGCCAGGGGTCAAATTTGTCTTCTACTTATAAAACTTAAATATTTTTTTATGTACCTACTTACTATGCATGTATGTCTTTTAGTGCATATAGAAGATTTTTCTTTATAAGACATCTATATAAAGGATGACAAATTATTAAGGTACTGAAATGGTAATGTTAAACAAATGTCTAACCAAGGGATACATTCAAGTAACAACTTTAAACATTTTCAATATAGATGTGGTTTCTAAATAATGCCATGTTTGTTGGCCTTCAGACAACTGTGGTTTTCGAATTGAAATATGTGACTTAAAACATTAAGTAACATTTTATTTTATTTTCTTCTAATTTAGTCAGTTTGATAGTAAATAAATATTTTTTAAATTGATAATGATATGTTCACGTTTCAAGTTAATGCAAATAGATAATAAGGTTATCATAAGTTGATTGGCTACCTTGGGCTATAAATAGTTAGGTTATGGATTGTGGAATGGGTCTTATAAGTGGTTTATTATGTAATATATTAATTATAGGTATTGCTCCCGAGGTTTTGATATAAATGAAATAAATATTTCCCATACACAATTACAGCGCCAACTAGACAAGATTTAAAAAAGCTTATTTTATGGGTACAAGAATAAAACATCTATAAGTTTTGAGTAAATACATAGTAGTTAAAGAAATCACTCAGTTTAATATATAAAGAGTGTCAGTGGCTCAATGGTGACTGTTGTTTTCTGATCTGGAAGGTGTAGGTTCAAATCCCGCCACGTACCAATGTATTATTAAGTTTTTGAAATTATATGTTCTCACGGTGAAGGAAAACATCGTCAGGGAACATGCGCACGCCTCCGAAGAGATTCAAGGGTGTGTGTGTGTGTTCAAGTCGTCTAATCTGCACAGGGCCCGCGTGGACGGCTAGGCCTATGCACCCTTTACGGGTAGGCTCGTGCCCCTCGGTGGGGACGTTTAATGAGCTGTTGACGAATATGTAATCGGAACCTACTACCTTAAGATTAAGATAGTCCATGACATCCACATAGGGCCCGCAGGTTACTCCCAATCCTTCCATAGCTATGCTGCGAAAGACCTGTCACTGCAGTGGGCTGATGGTGATGATATAAGGATACCGATTTGGTGTTTCGGTCGACTGCAACACCAAGGGTTCCGGGTTCGATCCCCGGGCAGTACCAATATTTGTGTGCATGAACATGTCTGTTTGTAATGGTCTGGGTATTTTCTATGTATGTATTTACAAAAAGCAAATGTATGTAAGTATGTTTATCCGTTGTTTAGTACCCATAATACAGGCTTCACGCTTAACTTGGGGCTAGATGGCGCTGTGTGAATGTCAGTGGATATTTATTTATTTATTTATATTTTTTTGTTTATCTAGGACATCGCTGACTCGGCATACAGACATCGACGCGGCCGGCCGCAGTTCATGTCGAGTGTTAGCAAAATAATCGCAGATTCTCTCTTCAGTTTGCTGGTGCAAGCTTTATTTTTAGTGCAGGTGTGGTATGATATAATTTAATAAGCCAATATGCAAGTTAACTCAGTATTGATGACGTTGAAACTGGCAGAAAAAACGGTCTTCTCAAAACCTGTTTCCGCTTATAACTTTTGATTGCAACATGCAAGTCTTTTTTTTCGCCACAGGCTATAGCGTTTTTTTTAGATAGTTTTTTTCTGCCAGTTTCATCCTCATCAGTATTGATAAGATATAATTTAATAAGTTAGTATTTAAAGTTGTGATTAATGTCGATTTTATGTTAACTTCTAGGATAGAAGTTTACTTGTCTGGTTATGCTGTAAATACTATCTACGGTTAAAAGCAGTAGGCAGTGAAAAAAAAACAGGGGCAGTCAATTTGTAATTTCTTGTTTCTTTCAATTTTGTTAACACAAAATACTAACACAACTATAAAAGCTTTACTGTTATGGCGTTAGAAAAAGGAAAGATTAAAATACTCACACAGAC
Source organism: Leucinodes orbonalis (assembly GCA_019425675.1). NCBI lineage: Eukaryota > Metazoa > Arthropoda > Insecta > Lepidoptera > Crambidae > Leucinodes > Leucinodes orbonalis. Next base: position 41,689 of record PQWD01005069.1, on the reverse strand, counting down.
CTTAAAAGCGATCTTATATGAGGCTTTATTATTTATAAGTGGGCTTCCCCAACTTAAGTATATTTTGATTAGATCCCTAGCGATTTAATTGTATAATACTGAAGTAAACTTTTATTTCCTTCTAAATCAGTTCTAATTTAAACCCCCTCCAAAATTACACATTAAAGCATGCTTTTATTGTCCACAGAGCATGCTTGTAAGCATGCTGCCGATAGCGTATATTGGCGAACTGTTGTGTTTAGTGCACATGTGCTTGTTGTACTCTCTGTACTCGTTTGAGTACAAATGGTTCAATATGGGCTGGGAGCTGCATAAACGGCTCACGTTCATTGAGACCAATTGGCCTTATTTCTTGGGCTTTGGACTCCCATTGGCAGTGCTTACGCAGATACCACAGTCGTATATTATAAGGTATGTTTTTAAGGTACAAAGTTTATTTTAATATCTTAATAATTTTTACTGATATATACAAGCACCATCTAATCACAAACTAAGCGTTTAGCCTGTAATATGGGTAGAAAACAACGGATAAACATACTTTTGTACAATTTTTTTAAATACATACATATTATACATAGAAAACACCCAGACCAATACAAACAGACATTTCATGCACACAAATGTTTGTACTGTCCGGGATCGAATCCGAAATTTGATTAAGTTTAGTTTCTTGTAAAAAAATATCTTATGTATAAAGTAATAATAATAATAAATAATAAATTGTGTTTATTATTGTCCACAAAAAATTACATATCACATTTTACAAATAATGCGAGTAACAAGAACACAACAGGAAGCAGCTCAGCGTATGCTCATCTGCGACCAGGAATCTCAGACAGCGCTGATTTACACCCACTCCCTTTTTCTCTTTAGGTGTTTTAAACGAGAAATATCATGAGGGCGACATAATTTTAACATTTAGTCATATATATCTCAAAAAAAAACAAAAGTATGATAAAAGATTATATAAAAAAAATTTGGGATATTAACAAACAAAAATTGTAAGGAAGTGTGTGTGTGGCGTGCGTTTGTGTGTGTGTATGTGTGTGGATGTGTGTGTGAGGGCGTTTGGTAAACCGTGTAAAAGTAGTTGCGTATATGTTTGAGCACCTACCACAGATTTCCCAATACAGGAGATGGGCAAGCCGCGTTAAAAAGTGCGACAAATGTATGCTCAAGAGCATAACTGGCTATAGTTTACGCTCTGTGAGACAAATCAACACGCACGAATTTTAGAAGAAATTCCGTTTTTTTCCCAAAATGCCATCCTGGCAAATTAACATGCCATCATCGCAGTGAATCAGTAAAATTTACCAAGAAATATAATATCTTTTCACAGGTAAGAACCGAAAAGAAATTGCGACACTGTGACTGCCTATAAATTTGGCGCTTGTCCAGTCTAATTGTTATTCGGATGTCTGTGGCACCTACCTATTCAAAAAACTCTTCAATGACAATAATTTCCAATACGCGCTGATAATATCTTGCGCAGCAATTGTTTTTTTAGTAAAGCTAACTTGTATTTCTTTGAAACACTCAACTGTCATTGATATTCTCATTGGGTGGCAAGTCATTCCAAATGCTAGCTGCACAAAATTTAAAAGAACTTCGATATCTTGTGGTATTATGCTTGGGTACCCTTAATAGATTTCTGGTAACGGACCGAAGGCTTTTTAGGCTGCTTCCATTCGCCCAAGTTAGCTTCTCAAAGAAAAAATTAGATCGAAGTATTATCGTTTTTTGCACCACACGATTTGTCTTTTTCTCGATTTGCATTGCTACTTTGGATAACGGACATTGTGCATTGTGACAAGTGCTCCAATATTGAATAAAACATAATTTTCGGATAAAAGCACTTTAAATTGAAATCTTTGTATTATCTTTCCAACAAAAAAATATGTTTAGTTCAATGTATGCGACTCGTGAAAGTTTAAGAAAATACTAGGTGCTCCAATACTGTTAATTTATTGTTAAATTTCAACATTTAAATAGTGCAAATAGGTTTCCATTGCTCGAAATGTGTGTCGAATAATTGAAATTTGTGAAACCTTGACCTGTAGAACTGAAACCGTAACATAGTAACGGTAGTTTATTTAAATCAGTACGTATCAGTATCTTACCCTGAACCTTGAGCCATATGTTATTTTTAAATATCTTTTAATAAGTACTATTGTTTACATTTATAAGCATGGAGAGTTGTAGTAAAACCAGGAAATGTATGGGTGGTAGAATACATTTTAAACCTTGTCAAATTGACAACAACTAATATTTGAAATTGGCGCTACTACTTATGCCGTTTTGTGGCACCTATTACTACCGCGATGTAACGGAGGATAGTGCCATCTAGTGACTATTTACAGAACTAAAAATTAAACAAATTTGACAGATGCCGCCATCTTTTCTATAAATTATTAATAACGTATTTTTTGTTTATATTAAATAACCACGAAACAAGAGTAACTAATTACAAATTAATATATAAAATTAATTACACTAAATAATCTTAACAACTATTCTGGGAAAAGGAAGGACGGAGAGTTCGGTGATTTACTGGCTAGTGCGTTCGGTAGACATTCATGCAAGTTAAGCATCATTATTAAGTCATCGGTTGGGGGCTTATATATACAAAAAACTAACTAGATGCAACAACACGTAGAAATATCGACCAAAAAATGTCCGAGCCGCTTGACACATACGTTGGAAGAAATTGCTACCTAAGCAAAATGGCCGCCCATGTTGTACTTGTTTTTTTTTTCTGTTATCTGTTGTATGTTTTTTTACGTCATTCATTCATCATCAGCTCATTAAACGTCCCCACCGAGAGGCACGAGCCTACCCGTATAGGGTGGTTAGGCCTTAGTCGTCCACGCGGGCCCAGTGCGGATTGGACGACTTCACACACAACCTTCGAATCTCTTCGCAGGCGTGCATGAAGGTTTCCTCACGATGTTTTCCTTCACCGTATTAGCGTCGGATAACGTACATATATTTTCGAAGTTCGGAAATACATTGGTACGTGTCGGGATTTGAACCACAGCCCTCCCGGTAGGAAGGCGACAGTCCACACCACTGAGCCACCGACGCTCTTTTTTTTACGTGCAATAAAGTATTTTTTATCTTTACTTATCTTGAATTATTGTTATTATATTTATGATATAAAATTATTCATTAAAATTTTGACATTACGGCGTCATTAAAAGGGTACAAAATCAAAAGCACGAGCATGTTACTTTATCACTGACATGTAGCGAGCGACGTGATTATAAATGAAAATTTTGCAGCGGACACTTTGAGAGTGAGATATATTAATTAGATGTTTATTGTTTATCTAAGAGTGGCGACCGAAAAGTATTATCTTGAGTCTCTGCATGCTTTGAAAGGCACGTTGGGTAGTTAACGCCCATCAATTCAAAATGGCCGCGCATAAGCATTGCAGACTAAATCACCTGATTGTGCGATAAGATGATGATGCTTCGGAGGGTACGTTAAGCCGTCGGTCCTGGCTGCAATCTTAGGATGGTAGTCATTATCACGAATCTCTATAGCCATTCTATGTAGGATTATTCTCTGCAATTGGGACTTTATGACTGACTAGCTGTTCCCCGCGGTATTACCCGCGTTATAAGATATTCTCCCTCAGTTAAACATAACCTAAAAACGCTTCGTTAAATATGCGACGCGCGGCCGCCGCACGGCAAAACATTGCTTTATTTTTCCAAAATAAAAACTATTCTCTGAAATAAATCAGCCTACTACCTTCCAAAACAAAAGAGATTACCCGGAACAGACAGACATATAGACGGACGGACAGACAAAAAATTATATATTGTTATTTTGGCATATGTACCGTATATATGTTCATATGCATGAAGAAAATAATGTTATTTCAATATTACGACCACTCTAATTTTATTTATATGTAATAGATGTGGTGAGCTACATGACTAATCATTTTTTTCTTTTAATTACAGTGGTTGTGTATTTTCCATATTCTTCCCGGTTTTCATATTAAGCGGGAACGAAGCGAGTCCCGTCACTGGAAGGTAAGTCGTGTTTGATACTCATAATAAGATTTTTTTATTGAACATTGGGCGTCGGTTGCCCTCCTACCGGGACGTACCAATGTGTTTTCGAATTTTCGGAATTATATGTACGTTTATCCGACGCTCTTACGGTGAAGGGAAACAGCGTGAGGAAACCTGCGCACGCCTGCGAAGAGATTCAAAGGTTGTGCGTGAAGTCGTCCAAAACCACTGGGTCCGCGTAGACGACTAAGGCCTAATCACCCTATACGGGTAGGCTCGTGCCCCTCGATGGGGACGTTTCAATGAGCTGATGATGATGATTGAAAAGAAGACAAACGAGCATACGGTTAACCTGTTGGTAAGTTGTTGTAAGTTGGCGGCTTTTCTTCCATAACATTTGTTAGGCAACCAAGCCTAACAAATGTAAAATACACAGTGCATTCAAAAAGTTCCGGGACAATTTTTTTTTTACGAAAGGAGAAAAGAGCTAGGAAAATGTTTTTATTTAATTTTCAACATAGTCCCCCCCTTCTCTACACAAATTTTACAGCGGTCGTACAGTCGTTGGAAGGCCCGCGAAAACTCTCTTCGGAAATGGCCTTGAGTGTGGCGGTCACTCCTCGTTTTATGGCCTCTACATCCTGAAAACGCTCGCCTTCATGGCAATTTTAATCTTGGGAAATAGAAAAAAGTCCGCTGGAGCCAGATCTGGTAAGTATGGTGGGTGGCGGATCACAGTAACTAATTTTTTGGCCAAAAATTGTGAAACGAGGATCGGGGAATGAGAGGGCGCATTGTCATGCAAGAGAAACCAATCGCCACTACTGTAAATTCTGGCCTTATGCGTCGAATCCGCTTCAAAAGTCTGTCCAGCACATCTTTATAAAATGCTGCATTCACCGTCTGGCCGGTTGGCACAAACTCGCTGTGGATAATTCCATGAGAATCGAAAAAATAAATGAACATCGTTTTGATTTTGGATTTGGTTGCGCGAACTTTGAGGGCCGTCCATACCACTCGAAAACCTTGTTTCGGCTTAAACAATCCTCGCCATATGCAGTTTTTAACATTTGATAAGTTTCGGAACCACTTTTTCCCAATTTGAAACAAATTTAATAGCGGCACGTTGCTCCATTCGCAAATTGTGGACCGACGTATAAACACGTTTACTTCAACCAAACAAAACTTCACTTCGAATGAGGTTAGAGCGCTGAAATCTGGAATGTAGATAGTCGAAGGATGGTATTAACTAGTTCCAGCGTTGCGCGAGAGATGGCGCTGATCGTAGATTTTATAGAAATTAGTCCCGGAACTTTTTGAATGCACTGTGTATATATTTATCAATTTTTGCTTTGGTTTTGAGGTATATTTTTGACATAATCTTTTTCTTTTCAGCGAGTACCCTCTACGGCTGTTCTCGCCAGTGGTGGCGATATCGAACGGTATGTTCCGGTTCGCGAGGCACGGAGCTGAAGCGGTCACCCATCGAGGTAGCTGATCTTTATAGCCCCGATGAAGGAAAGCTCGCACTAGTCAGTTAGGCCCGTATTCTAGAATGAAACTCAACGTTGATATTTAAATTGATTAAGAAGGGATAGCGCTTTATACGATAGATAGCGGCATTCCTTTCCAACTATTTAACCCATTGAACGCCGGGAATCCAGACACAATAGACAATCTATTGTGTCTGGCGCTTTAAGGCGTCATTGGCGGTTAAAGATCAATGCTGGAGTCTCAATCTTAAATACGGGCCTTATAGGTGCGAGAGAATGAATGTTGGACTTTATAAATTTAATATAACGTTGAAAATCGAAGATCCTGAAGTGCTACGCTGAGATGTTCTTGATTCAAATCAATCATTTATATTATAATGGTATAGACTTGTTTGAAGTACAGAATGGTACAGGTATAATGACAAAGTGCTCCACCCATCATACATATAATATCAAAAATATTTTTGGTTAAAATTAGCAGATCTAAAACAAAATGATACAATTGAAATATCAAAATGTGTCCATGCTACTCATAACATAAAAACTTTTTTTTAAATAAGTAATGAATATGCAATGCAATGGGAAGCAGTTTCTGGTCTGTTTTGATTTATTGAAAGAAATATTGCAACTCTTAGTCAAGAACAACTACCATTTTTGTAATTGATAACAACGGAATATAGGTCATCAAAACTCAAACATGGTAATTTTTTGGTCAAAAGTAAAGTACCTAAACTAAGCTAGATGCTGAAGTCTGTTACATATTTTTTACACAAAAATAATAAGTTTTCTGGAGAACAGTGTGGTTGGGAGTTAACAAACAAACAAAAAAAACTTTATTCAAATAAATCTGTTAAATAGTGTTTCCGTATGTAACATTAGGAGAAACGAATTTCGAAATTCCCATTCCAGGATGGGCTAAATGCGATTAAGAACATTATGTATTGTACAAACAATCTAATTTTGTTTAACACTACTGACAGGGTTGTAGCAATGGGATGCGATTTGTGTAGCTCGGTCTAGTAAGTAGTACATAACGGTATGAGGGAGTCAAACAAATAAGCTTTGGTTTATTTTTAATATTGTTAAGTTAAATATAGCGGAGGGACTTATCGGTTTAGTCATATTTCATTGTTAGTATTGTGGAGTTGTGCTAAATTGTTTAACCCTTTAGTCGCCGCTTACGGATATATCAAACAGAATTCATTGATTCAAAATCAAAAAGTCTTTGTTCAAATTAGGACCTTAAAGAACACTTATTAATGTAAATGAAGCTAATGAATGAAACCAGATAGGTTTTTTTATATTGATAAAAATCCAGCAAGGAAATTAGTAGTACTCTTCTAAAAATATGAGTATTGTACAAAATTATAGTTCCAATCAAAATATTATTATAAAGAGAAAATCTGATTCTAATTATAAACGTTATTTTTATATAACAAGATAATATTGGCCATGATATAAATGACAAAATTATGACGCAGATTAAAATATTATTAAAAAAAATTTTTTGACTAAAATCCTGGCGATTAAGGGTTATTATTGTTGTGTATATACTTTCTGAATAGTGTAGTGCCAATAAAGAAGAAAATGCCATTCCGTTTAAGGTATTCAATATTCAGCAATTTTATTTGTTCTCTGTAAAGTATAATAGCAAGACGGTTGATGAAAAATATTCTGTTATTTCGATGGAATAACAATTACAAAAAAATATTCGATTATACAAAAATAAATAAATTTTTAATATTTTTGAGAATTTTTAACATTAGCATAAAATGTTTTACCAACCACCATTTTGGTAAGTTGGTAATATATAGGTAAAACAGCAATTTAAGTTTATATGGTATTTTTTTTACAATACATCTGTCTCATCCAAGTTTAAAACAGTAAGTAAGAGATACATAAATTCAGAAGTCTTTAAGCAATCTCCAGAATACTGTTAACAAACGTCAGTTTTTCGATAAAAACTAATTATATTTTTATTACTCTATGTACCTTAATGTTTTATTTGTACTTGGTAATGGCGAATATACTGAAACATATCTAGTCTTAATATTTTTTTAACAAAATATGATTTTGCACAACTCTGCATCGTATATTTTTGATAGGTACTTTATATAACACCTGTCGCTATATGCTAATTTTAATAAAACAAAACTAAAACAATATACATATAAACTACTCGAAAGTAATGCTCTAGAAAATATGAAAAATCCATCGAAATAAGTTTTACAAATTCATTAACTGCCGCAATTGATTTTCTGTAAATAATGTATTCTGTAACGGATAAAAATAGCAGCTGTGCTTTGACTTTTTTGAGTATAATACTCAAATAAATAAATGGTCTCCCAATACCACTGATAACAACCATTTTAAAAAATGCCTTACATGTTTTAAGTTAGTCTTTACACATCCCGATTTGCTTAGGAATACGTACCCCACTGAATAAATCAAATACCAAATAAATTAATCCTTAAGGCCGCCTGTCTATTGGAGCGGAGCAAGGCAGGAGAGCTGAGTGACGTAAAATCCGCCAATAGAATTACATACAATTTCCGCGTTAAATACTAGCGAAGAATATTGTTTAGAATTTTTAATGTTATTAGTGTCAGGACAGTCAGGACGCTCCCCTGATGGTAAGTGATACGCCTGACCATGACAGAGCGGCATTGTAGGAGACCAACAACTGATAGACAGTTATCATTCACCGTCAATGCCACATTGCCCCCGACACTAGAGACAACAGATGGTCTCTTATACCCGATAATTTCACTAGCTACAGTGCCCTCATCCCAAAACACAAAAGTGCATAACACTCATGTTTCATGGGACGATATTTGGCACTGCGGTGTTTCGACTCAGTACCGCGTCTACCACCTAGTTGATTCAGACAAAAATGTTGATTCGATTTGTGGTGAACCATATCTTGGTTCACCACAAATTGAGGTTTTATGATATAAAATTTTTATGAAGAGGAATTTAAATTGTTTTAAGCCAGTTAATATTTTAATTCTTCTGGTGGATTTGAAATGAGACTGAAATTGTTAGAAAAATTCTATCATAAAAAATGCGATGGCGGGCGATGTAAATGGCTTGGTCCCAAAAAGCTGTTTTCATTAGAATATGTTAAAAATAATAATAGCCATAAACAAAGTTATAACCAAAAACAACCTTTTATGCAGCCAAGACTAATAGGCTCTGGCCATCGCGTTTTTTTGCTAGAATTTTTCTGCCAGTTTCAGTCTCATTTCAAATCCACCAGAAGAATTAAAATATTAACTGGCTTAAAACAATATAAATTCCTCTTCATAAAAATTTTACATCATAAAACCTCAAACCAAACCAAGGTATGGTTCACCACAAATAGAATCAATATTTTTGTCTGAATCAACTAGGTGGCAGACGCGGTACTGAGCCGAAATCTTCGATTCGTCGATTTTAATCTTATTCACTGTAAAAATGAAAGCTTCTAAATATATATTTAAATATTTATATCAATGTGGTGCCTGAATAATTAATATTACTAAATATCGTGTATTGTTAATGAGCTGGTAGGCTCAAGGGCTTTGTTAATTGCAATTATGTATGTTAAATCATTTTCATCTAATTATTGGAATTTATGATTGATTTATACATGACAATTATTTATTAAAGGGACTGACTGATGAACTATTGTTTTTCTTATCTACATACCTGATTTTTTAGAACAAGCTAATAAATTGTGAAACTAATAATTGTGAAATTGCTAATAGATTGTGTTTTCGCTTTTTCCAGTCCCATTTGATGACCCAAGTTATTGATAGTGAATATCCACTGACATTCCCACATTTTTTTTCGAACTGACTACTGCTGTTGGCCGCAGATGACCTTTATAGCTTAGCTTAGAAGCAGCAATAGATTCACTGGGCTATGTTCGCACAGCGCCATCTATCCCCAATCTAAGCGAGTAGCTTGTACTATGGGTACTAAACAACCGGTTAAAATATTTATTAGATTTTGTTTTGTAAAACAATACCTAGTTCGAACCAGTGGTAGAATCCATAATAATATAATGTTTATTTATTCAACAACATAAGAGTTTAATATACATGCACTTAGAATCTAAATTCACAAAAGTGTTCTGTATGAACCAATACACGTATGTTCATGTACACAAATGTTTGTGCTGCCCTGGAAAGGAACCCGGAACCCGTGGTGTGCTAATCTAATTCTCAACCTACACCATACGGGTCGTCGAAATAATTAAGGTACCTATATATCAATGACGATTGTAGGATGGCTTTACATTGGCTGATAGCCACTTATAATGTAAAAAAATAAATATCCACTGACACATTGATATAGTAGTCATGGCAGAATCCATGGAGGATTTAAGCACTATGTTCGAAACCCTAGACAGAACTTCTCAACAGGTGGGCCTTAAAATGAACATGGACGACGAAAGTCATGTCTAATACCCATGTCAGTATGATATCAGTTGGAAGTTCTGTCCTCGAAGTTGTAGACGAATATGTGTACCTGGGACAGGTAGTCCAAATGGGTAGGTCCAACTTCAAAAATGAGGTTTCTCGTCGAATCCAATTAGGATGGGCAGCGTTCGGGAAGTTAAGGCAGATCTTTTCGATCAAAATACCTCAGTGTCTCAAGACGAAGGTCTTTGACCAGTGTGTGTTGCCAGTTATGACATACGGAAGCGAAACGTGGTCGCTCACTAAGGGCCTCTTGAATAGACTCAAGGTTGCTCAGCGTGCTATGGAGAGGGCTATGTTAGGTGTCTCCCTACGCGATAAAATCCGAAACGAGGATATCCGTAGGAGAACTAGGGTGACCGACATAGCCCAGAGGATTAGCAAGTTGAAATGGCAGTGGGCAGGGCACCTAAGTGCGTAGAACCGATGGCCGATGGGGCGGAAAGGTTCTCGAGTGGCATCCACGTAACGAAAAGCGAAGCGTAGGCCGACCCCTAACCAGATGGACGGATGATCTGGTTAAGGTGGCGGGTAGCAGATGGATGTCAACTGCAAGGGATCGGCCTGCGTGGAAATCATTAGGGGAGGCCTTCGTTCAGCAGTGGACATAATTAGGCTGTAATGATGATGATGATGACATTCACACAGCGCCATCTAGCCCAAGTTAAGCGTGAAGCCTGTATTATGGGTACTAAACAACGGATTAACATAATAATATACAGTTTTTTTGTAAATACATACATATTATACATAGAAAACACCCAGACCATTACAAACTGATATGTTCATGCACACAATTGTTTGTACTGCCCGGAGATCGAACCCGGAACCCTTGGTGTCGCAGCCGACGTCTTAACCGCTACACCAAATGGGTCGTCAAAATAAAAAATAGGTGGAACATATTTATAGGTTATTACTAATATTATTATTACGCTGAAAGTTACTACAATTAGGTAGTATTTGGCTTCAATTCCCCGTAACGATTGTGCAGATTAGTTACGCGTTTGCCATAATTTTCTGCATCGCAGCATGGTGTCATTGACTATTGAACAATAGAAGTGCCTATTTGTGAATTACCAGGCGATTACGTACAGTACCTATGCGTAGGCACTGTTTCTATATGTATGAGGATATAATGCATGAAACGTACTGTTTAAGTGATGTACTGTTATAAAACTCGGTGAAGCAAGGTTCGTTTTAAGAAACGAACAACCTGGGGGTTTGTCACCATCTCTTATAAGAGTATTACAATAATAATACCTACTTCACCTTTTCTGGTACATAAATGCTAATGTATTAGGTTTTAGTTTTTAACTATAGGTATTTATATTATGTAGCTCAGGCTGTCTGGACGAATCTTCCAATTAGGATGAAATTTTGTAGGTCGATAGAGCATTTTATGTGACAGCGAATCACCCTTATCTCAGAATTTGTGACGTTACAGAACCTTAGATAATCAATCGAGAACGAGTCCAGACAGCTTGAAATCGCACTTTTCGCCAGTCTCTCAATATCGTGAACGGAAGTGATTTTGATAACTTTTTGCATATCAATGTGTGCGTCACATAAATTTGTGACAAGCATGGAGCTAAAAGTTTGGTGGTACGTACAGCGGTTTGGCAGAAAAAATGCAAAAAACTTCTGGCTGGCACCTCATGAATCTCAATAACGGGAGCGTTTTCGAATATGGTTTCTTTACTAGAATTTGGTGACGGAATTTGTGACGCTAATAACGTTTGATTCACGGCGTTACATATAATGGTTTATGAGAAATCGATCAAAAACTGAATGTGCGGAAACTCCAAATTCAAGCTGGCTGGACACATGTATCTCCGCTGCCTGGTTAATGTGTCTTGTATTTAAAAACCTATGAAGTATATTTGTCCGTTTTCAGTTTCCATATAGGTTAATTGCTTAGTTTGGGGCTGGATGGCGTAGTCTTAAAATCTGGGAACATATTTTTTTAACGTATGTAAACACGAAAAGCAAGTAAATTACCTAAGTCAGCATATTTTTCTATTTTTAATGGAAAATCATTATGATAGGAGTTATTATATCCTTCATTTTATTTTTCGAATCGTTTCCCATTTAAGTTTTTTTTTTGCGTAGGTGATTCCTACGATGCCTATAACCTTTTGATTTTAACCATTTGTTTATGATTTAAATACCTACGCTTTAGTTTTATATCGTAAATTCGTTAACCTTGGTAAGTCAAAAAAACATTAATTAGTTGCTAAGTTATTTTATTGTAGACGTCATGTAGTGACCCAGAATTAATGACTTCGTTAATATGGCTTTGCTTCATTATGGCACCATCCTGTTTTGTCTTTTACATTTACATTCATTAGTTGTTGTCTATCGAACTTTGATTAATGATATTCTTTATTTCTATTTTTCACGAGGAATGCTACAGTAATTTCTGTTCCGTTAAAAATGCCGGTCATACTGCTTTTTTGTATTAACATTTATTCCGCCAATGCTTTGAATAATATTTTATTACCGAAACCTGCAAGCACAAATCTGTATTCGTGCGTCACTGCAATATTAAATCAGCAATTCTTAGATGATACAATGATCGCATACGTCGATATTAATTCTACAGAAAGCCTGCTGCCGTATATAGAACAGAATGTTAAACTTTCCGTTATATCAAGAACTCCTAATGTGCGACTGACAGAGTTTAATGAAAACTATTTGATACACGCGCAAAATATTGAAACTTTCACACAGAGTTTCGGATATCTCAAGAAAGAGTCGGAATGGAACCCAAGGGCGAAGTTTTTGATCGTTTTGAACGAACTCGACGGAGATTTGTATGATCTATTTGATAAGTTAATGGAATATCATGTGTTTTCAGTAGTTGTAGTGGACGCATCGGAAGATTTGAACTTGTTTACTTACAATCCGTTTGATAATTACGGTTGTGGTAAATTTTACAACAGTATTATAAGCTATGGCAAATGTCAAGAGCCAAATGTCCATGAATTCTATCCTGATAAGTTCGTAACGGGTCTTAGAAATTGCACCTTTAATGTTGAATGCGCACACTGGCCACCATTTGCAATAAGCCCAGAGGTAACACGACTTTATGGTGTAGAGCAATTCATATTTCAGATTTTATCAGAAATGGAGCATTTTGATCTCAACTATACTTTCGTAGATACTGCTGAAGACTTTTCCCTCGTGAAACCGGACATGTCAGTAACTGGTCCTCTAGCACGGCTGCATAGCAACGACGTGGATATTAGTATTGGTGGCATGATGCTGGTGGCAGCTAGGGCAGATGCTTTTGATTACGTTTGGTCTCACCTAGCGTATAGCGATCAATTTATAATATTGGTCCGAAAATCAAGAGATATAGATGCTTTCAAGTATATTTATATTGAATTTTCAAAAGAAGTTTGGATATTAGTAATAATCGCTTTTGTTTCATTTTCTCTTTTGTTGTTAATTTATCTAAGAGTCGATGACAAATTTGACTTTGTTTTGAAGATGTTCTACGCATTGCTTGGTCATGCTCTTATAGTGAAGCTTCCTCAGAAGTTATTGAGTAGAATTTTGTTGATTCAGTGGATTTGGTTTGCATGCCTAATAAGTTTACATTATCAGTCTTACTTGACGAGTTTTAACACTCATCCTTTAAAAGTCTACCAGATTTCAGAAATTGAAGATTTGAAGACATACAAACTAAAGTCTTGCTTGAGTACGGTAATGATGTCGGTATTAAAAACGTTGTTGACATCTTTAATGCATATTGACTCCTTTGAAAAGTTTCCGCAAGAGAGATGTTTGAAATTGCTGCAGAGCATCGAAACTGTCAGTGAGTCCGACGGGGTCTTCACAATTAGCTTTGAAGCAGTGTACAATTACTACAAGCACAATTTTTGTGATGAGGTGGATTGTAAAATGTACCAGTTCCGTCAGCCTTTAAACAAGATCATGTTCGCCATATATTTTTACAAAGGATTTCCGTTGTTGGATAAACTCCACATGCATACTCTTCATCTGAGGGAAACTGGACTGATAAATGAAGCGTTAAATGTCATACATTACGCAAGGGAGATCGATAATAAAGTTTATTCGCGGAAAGTTAATACTCTTTTTGTAATTCCATGGCATATATTACTAACTGGTTTTATTATGGCTTCTTTTGCGTTTGCAATAGAAAATATAATTTTCCGTTTGAAGAACTCTTGAGTGATCACTTGATCAGTGTGTATTAACTTCTATGCTATATTCATAAGTAGAAGTGCTTGTGTAACACTTATTTCAAATTAAATGCACTTATGAATGTTTACCATGTTAAGAGTTTTATTTATATTTTGATGACCTCTGTTAACCTATATGTAAATCCGTAGGTACCTTTATTTGAAGCTTACTTTGTCTTCATCAATGACTACCTACTATCATTAGTGATTTTACTTATAATTACTAAGTTCTTTCCTAAATCCTAAACAAATTGATAAATGCCTCACATAATGTCATTAACTATAAGATTTCCAAATTATAAAACATAAAATGTTAATGTTGATTGACATAGGGGCATAATATGTTGATTGAAAAACGATTTAGCATCGAATTAAATAAGGATGCATCTCGCTAAACTGCGTGACAAGGCCCGTTCGCTGGTAAAGCTATTATAGCCAGTAGGTTGACAGATTAATGAACAATCCGACATATTTGATTGTAAGAGTTTTACAACCCCGGACGTATGTAATTTTATGTCCGCCATGGCTCAGCGTGCCCTCCGAAGCACAAAAACATCTTTCTTTTCCAGTGCCGGATTAAGACAGCGCGGGGCCTGTAGCAACTCTTGTCAAGGGGCCCCTGGTTTAGAGTTTCTGTCCGTTTTGAAGGGTAGAAATGGAGATAGTATATTATACACGAGTATATCGATTATAAATAAACGCAAATTAATAACTTCTTATTTGTAAGATATACGGGAAGCAACAGAGTTTTAGACATCTAGGTAGTACCTAGTGATGTTTTAGCTTTTCTCTTAGGTTACTAAGAGATTATTTTACGCTTTATGACTGATGTGTTGTAGCGCGGGGCTCCTCAATCCGCGGGGCCTTTTTCATTTGCTACTTTTGCTATATGGCTAATCCGGCACTGTTTTATTCCGACAAGCACTTGATAGTCTAGTGTTTTTCTGAAAAGAACAGTGCCGCAGTCTAGTCTGCAATGTCCAAACTCTGTAAAGTCACACAAAGTAACAAAATAACCCGGGATCCTGGATCAAGCAGCTAACCTCATCAATTTACTACGGCACAAGTCTTATAGTAACCGACAATTTATAATAAGATTAAGTCATTACCTAAAGCTTAAAAGTAACAAGAACAAAGAAGCGTCTCCCACGGAAAAGGATAATTGCTTTATCATGTGAAAAAGAATAGAATAAAGGATAATGGATGTAATAAGCATCAATTGCCTTATGCGACAAAGTCGGCATTTAATCATACATGAATGCTTGAGTAGGAATCGACTTTGACATAGTTAGGGCTATTATACCAACACAAACCTTCAATTACCAGGTTGCTGGTTCAGGAGGCTAAATAGAATTATTGCTTCAAGCGTAATTAGTTCAATCTGTTCAATAATTATGCCAATTCGGTGCAATCATGTATAAAATAAGGCTGTTGTGATGCAAACTGATTATCCCTTTGGTGACTTGACATCTGCATAAAACCTCCTTTTTTGTTTTATGTAGTTCCTCCTGCTTCGGAAGGCACCTTTTAAGTGTTGTTTTCAGCTACACTTTTAGGATAGTAATCATCGACACGTGTGGCGGGTTACGGTCCAAACTCCCCTTAACCATGCTTTGTGGAAAGGTCTGTCCCTATAGGCTGATGATGATGTGTATTAGTTTACCTCGTATACCGTATTTGGAATACTTTAACAATAAACCATTTAATTTCCAAAACGAAAACACTGCACTTTCGTGTTAATACGAAACGTGATATGAAAGCTTAGTATCCTGACCGCATCCAACCTTACATTAAAATAATAAGGAAATATGTATTCCAAGAATGCAACCGAGTGCAGGTTACCCTGCACATTTAGCTTGCAGTCGTGATGTGCATATGATGTGCCATGGTACCTTAACTTATCAGTTCCAGTATAAAAGCTTATAGTTCCAATATAAAAGCCCCAAAATACTATTTATAGCAGCATATCGTTTTACAAAGGCGTAAAAATGTCTTGATGTATGCGCAGATGACCTAGACGTTGAATGCAACGAAATTAAAGCCCAAACACTGACGGCTTGCAGTGTAATTATGCAGATGGTAAACGTACGTGCCGGTCTCATGGCCCATGATTGCAAAAGCGCGTTTCGTCCAGTGTATTAAATTGAGTGGAAGAAATAACATAAATAAAATATACATTTTTCCTTCCATCCGCTATCATTTAACTAGCTCTGCCAGGTACGCTAAAAAACCTGAGAATTTAATTGCGATTGATAAATGAAATTCCATCTGTGAGGCTTTGTCCAGTTTTGGATGTCGAGGATGAAAGAATATGTAGTCGTTAATCAAAGTTTAATGCAGGTAGCAATAAACAATTTATGTTATCTTTGTAATACGGAAGCTTAATTGGAATTTGTTTTAAAGGAATAAAATAATAAGACAATACAATCTTATTTATTATTTGTTTGTTTTAAAATTGTATCTTCACAGTAAACCAAAGTTCAAGGTCACTGTTTTGTCAGAAACGATAAAGATATTTTTTAGATTAAATAACTTAATTTCCTGTTATGTCCCGTCTTGTTCCAAGAACCGAATTTGAAATATAGGTATGTGACAGGGTTTTGCCTTATATGTGTCATGCGTGCTCTTAAAATAGGCTATTTTTATTCAAGAAAAAGTAGTTTAGTATAAAAATGAATGAATTTGATAACAACAATACGTATAAGTGTGATTACCTAAAGAATAAAGTTAACTTAGTACCTAATGTTAGGCTGTACCGAATCCAAAATTTGTTGGTACAAATATTTGAAGGTCGTAGGTGACAATTCAATTAAGTAAGTTCGAAAGTCAATCGCTTAATCGCATCTTTGGGTTAAAATGCAATCGTATCTCGAGTTCTAACTTCTTATTTACCGCATTAAAAATAACTGCTCATTCTACCGATCACTTTATTACAATTTTTTCTATAGAATTTTGCAAAATACGAGTAGCTTCGCCCAGCATTATGTATCACTGAGAGTATTCCAATAAGTTTTTTAAATATTTTCTCTGTTTAGGTCCACCACCTTGCATTTCCTGTTAATGTCCCACAGCTTAATGTATCGAACTCTTCCTTATGCGTTTTGACAATATTTCAGATACACGTAGGTAAACTCTGTATGAAAACTGTGAAGTGTTGAACTGCACTTGAAAAAGTTTCCTAAAGCTAAAGACGTCCTTTTAAAAAGGGGTACCGAAGGCCAAAAGTATGTATTAATTATACTAAGCTTATACGTATTACTTTGACTATCTGCCAGTCAAGTTGAATGCACTAGAATGAGTTCGGCTTGGGTGCATCGAACCGTGCAACCCACAGACATCCGAATATACAATTAGACTGGACAAGCCGCCAAGTTTATAGGCAGTCCCAGTGTCCAGTTATATTTCTTGGTAAATTTACTGATTCATTGCGATGATAGCATTTTACAATTGCACAGGATGGCATTTTGGGAAAAAACGGTTATTTCTTCTAATATTCGTGCGTCTTGACTCGTCTCACAGAGCGTAAACTGGCAGCCAGTGTATGCTCGTTGAGCTTACATTTGTCGCACTTAAAAACGCGGCTTGCCCCATCTCCTGTATTGGGAAATCTGTGGTTTTACATATATGATATTCACTGGTCAACAAATCCTGTATGAAATAGTAGATAAACCTGCGAACAGGGAAATCCATTAGATTTTTTCTGCAATTAATATTCTAAGAAATGTTTGCGTTTAAGCTATTGTTGTGTAAATAAATGCTCTTTGCACCCAAGCACTGTAGTACACGATACAATTTTATAGACGTTACATTTTAAGGAGGTAATCTCACTAATGAGGAAATACTTGAAAGTGGAGAATCTGAAATGGTGCAGAATGTTAAAGACCTATTTCCAGCAGAGAATTGAGATAGGTTGAATAGTAGAGAACATCCTCGTATGGAGATGAAGGGATCCCAAATCTAGTGGCTTGCACAAAGTTAATGAATTGACAATATCAAATAACTTTCTTATTGTTGTTATTTATAACCAATTTAGAGGGTCAAAGTGTAGGCTGGGTAAGAAAAGTGGATGACAGGGATATTTGGTGCACTGGCGCAGAAAATGAGCGTCTGATGTCCAGCAGAGGACTGTTACACGAAAGAAGAGTGAGATCTCTCTCTTCTTTCGTGTTACAGTCCTTTGAAGAGAACTATGGTAGT
The DNA here is from genome assembly GCA_019425675.1 of Leucinodes orbonalis. Lineage (NCBI taxonomy): Eukaryota > Metazoa > Arthropoda > Insecta > Lepidoptera > Crambidae > Leucinodes > Leucinodes orbonalis. The sequence continues at coordinate 23,300 of PQWD01005069.1, read as the reverse complement.
AGCAATTACATAGAGAGTTTTGAAATGCTATACCAAAAAAATGCCAAAGGCACTATTTTATTTGCATTTCATACTTATCTATAGGCCTTATTGATTGCTTTGTAGTATCTAATGACGCAATGATCGATTTATGGTTTAAAATGATTTTATAACCTTGACTTTACGGCTTTTGCAATGGTTATTGACCTGCTTTCAATATATTGGTAAGTAGAACGGAAATATGATTACGCTATATATTTAGGAAAATAATTTTATTCATCTGATCGAGCTTATTTTTCTTTTTTCTTCGAACTGACTACTGCTGTTAGCCGCAGATGGTCTTTACAGCTTCACCGGGCAATTGGCGAGCGCAGATGGCTCTCAGCCTTAAAATTTACACAACGAGCCTAAGGGCGTCCCCGAACGGGACTCGAAACTCGGCTTAGGGCGTTGCGGAGGGGGGGGGGGGGCTTTCGTGATGAAACACCACTAATTTCTTGCTTCCCCACTTGAACCTTTATCTGTAAAGACCTTCGACGATTTCCATGTAGTACAGTTTATTAAAAAAATATTATTGGGTTAAGTTTGAGATATACCGCCGATTTTGAAATCACTGTTACACAAAATGACAAGTTCTCTAGATGTCTTTGTGTAAGACTGTAGAAAATATAATTGCCAAAAAAAGGTTGGCGGGAAAATGCGAAGAAGAACATTGGTTTAGTAAACATCCATATTTATTAACCTTACTTCAAATAATCTGCTTTCAATCTGTATGTCGTTATTGGAATAGTATGAAACGCCCAGTGTTTTCGTAGTATGTAAATTTCTATATTGGTGATGAGAGATGGCCTTTACAGATTCATTCAGCGAGTTGGCTGACTGCACTTAGCCTAAATCCGTCCCAGAAGCTTTATATCTGCTATTGCATTATTGCATTTGGTCTATGGACTTGGACATAATAAGGATAGTGTGTCACTCAACGACACTACAGCTTAATAAGTGGTCGTTGGTGTCACTTATACAAAAAAATATATAAAATGTGTCCCCGAAATGACAACTACTCTGTCATTTTGACAAATAATTTTCTGATATTTTTGGTAAATTAATTTTACTGTAGTACTAGTATAAATATGTAATCGATTTTTTTTCTACTTGGATCACTTCAGTTTTGCACCATCTTACTACGCAATGCATGTTCTTTTCAGTTTTTTTTTCAGCTATGTTGATAGGTGCGAGTCTATCTTAATATTTGTTGCTTTCCAAATAAAAAACTAGCCAAATTTTGACACACTTTTGTTGTCAGCGAGATTCCGTATTTTTTAAACGTCAATAGTTGGTCTTACAAGAAATGTACTATATATTAAAAAGTATCCAAATATTTTACTTTACAGGCCAACCTAATTGAACAACACATAATTGACAAGGGCAGCGTGCAAATAACGTCAGTTCTCATGCATTTAATCTGCACGAGATTTATTTAGCGCAGTTCGGGGTCTTGCAACTTGCAGGTCGAGCTCGTTATTATTGTCTAGTGCATACAAACAAGTCTAGCGCACTAGACCTGGCCTTCGGAACTTGGTTTGTTAAGGAAACCTGACCGGTTAACAGAGGACTTGACAAAGCTCTTTATATCTAATGGTGGCCTAGTGTTTTATCTTTGCTCGCTACACAATATTTGCGACAATGGTTTCGTAGTAAACGTGATAAATAGAAATAACATCTTATTATATTTCCCCACCGAGGAACACAAGCCTATCCGTAAAGGGTGTTTCCCACCAAAAACATTCTGTAAAAAACCTAGCCAAGTCTTGATGGAGCTGCTTGATTATCTCTAAAAAGTAATGAAATCAAGACAGAGACGTGCCAAGTCTAAGGTTCCTTACTGTGATTCGTTAATGTTATGGGACCTGGCCGTTAAACAGCAAACAAGGATACAAAACCAGGCGCAACATGACACCTAGAAGCTACCTATTGACGATAAAATTTGCCACTTGGAAAACGGTGATTCAATAAACAGTCAATTGTAGGCTTGATTAAGTAATAAAGTAATCACAGTAAGAAACCTTAGACTTGGCACATCTTTGTCTTGATTTCACTAGAGATAATCAAGCTCCATCGAGACTTAGCTAGATTTTTTACAGAATGTTTTTGGTGGGATTTCACTTCTTTTTGTAGAAACTTGGAAGGAATATTGTACGACCCATTGGGTGTAGTGGTTGAGACGTCGGCTACTACACCAAGGGTTCCGGGTTCGATCCCCGGGCAGTACAAATATTTGTGTGCATGAGAATGTCTGTTTGTATTGGTAAAGCGCGCTCGACTTGGCGGGGGCACTTCTGTGCCCCCGATTTTAGACACCGGATGAAGCGGCCCACCATGTTGAATATATATTGTTTGAAGACGGTATGTCAATCTCTTATAGTTTGGCTGGGCTCTTTGTTACCTAATCAGGGTCACCAGGTACTCCAGACCTTTGATTATCCAAGTTTTTATAGTTTTCCCTTTATGTTGCCTTTAAACCCTAACTTGTACTAAATTTCAGCTCTCTGAGTTAATGGGAAGTACTAGTTCTATTTTGATGATCATGAGTGAGTGAGTGAGTAAGTGTCTATCTGTCGAAAATGCGAAACTTTGCTTTGGCTTAGCGTCGGAAATAAATGACCTACGGACTTGAAATCTTGGATTTAAAGTAGGTCATTATATCTTACTAGATGACGAAAATTTCAGCATTCTGGTATTATCCAAAGGTTCTCAAATTGGGGTCTGAAAATGCGGCGAAATGGATCCTGTAAAGGATGGTACGGCAGTGTTTGCTTTGCGCTCGACTTGGCGGAGGCACTACCGTGCCCCCAGATAGGTCGTCCACGCGGGCCCAGTGCGCATTAGCCTAATTCACGCACCAACCTTTGAATCTCTTCGTAGGCAGGTCTCCTCACGATGTTTTCCTTTACCGTAAGAGCGTCGGATAAACGTGCATATAATTTCGAAAATTCAAAAATAAATCGGTACGTGTCGGGATTTGAATCTGCATCCCGAAGGTTACAGTTCACATCAGTGAGCCACCGACGCTCACATGAATGAAATAAAAAACAAAATACAGCCAACCTTTGCCGTGGCCTTGATCCGGTGGATCGTATCTGCGCGTAATTGCGCGTTGTGGTCGTTCGATGCGCGTGCGCAGCCGATGACCTATTTCGAGTATTACGCGTACATATAAGGTATGCCATACAATCGTATTTTATGAATGGACCTTAGTACCTTGGATAGCATTTATTGACATGGACGTTTTGAAAATACGGTTGAATTAAATATGTCATTAATACAGAAATGTGTCCCCGAAATTACTGCTAATGTCTATGTCATTTTGACAAACAATATACTGATATTTTAGGTATATTCATTTGATTTTTTAATGTAAGTAATATATAATCGAATTGTTAATTAAAATAAATCCCTTTGATCACTACGGTTTTGCACCATTTTATTACGCGAGCCATGTTCTTTTCAGTATTTTCCTCGGCTTTGTTAGCAGATACAAGTCAAATGTCTTAATATTTTGTTGCTTTCCATACAAAGAAGTGGCCGAATTTTACACACTTTTGTTGTTAGCGAGACTCCGTATTTTTTATACGTCCATATTAATTGATATGAAACATAATTCCAATTAAGCAACGTTCAAAACCCCCTGATGGAAAGTGACGAGGAATGGTCATCTATATACCTTGCAGCAGCAAAAGTATAAAATATAAGCTTTAATGTCCTAAATTTATAATCATCATCAGCTCATTATTATGTCCCCACCGAGGGGCTCGAGCCTACCCGTACAGGGTGTATAGGCCTTAGTCGTCCACGCGGACCCAGTTTCGCATACTTCACGCACAACCTTTTGAAACTCTTCGCAGGCGTGCGCCGATTTCCTTATGATGTTTTCCTTCACCGTAAGAGCGTCGGATAACGTACACATAACTTCGAAAATGCGAAAACACATTGGTACGTGGCGGGATTTGATCCTGCGCCCTTCCGGTAGGAAGGCAACAGTCGACACCATTGAGCCATCGACGCTCATATATATAAAGTAATAATAAAAGGGAATTAGCGGTTGCCATTCAAGCAGCTTTGCAGGGTCGCTGGATTTACAAAGGTATGTCCTTATATGTTTGTTCGGGAATAAAAATTAGAATTTACATTAAATGTTGTCTTTTATTAAAAACTAGCGACCCGCCCCGACTTCTCACTGATGCAATGCTGATACTAATACACTACAGAAAAACTGTGAAAATTGTATATACCTAAAATCATTTGCAATGCCAGCAGAATTATTTAAAATTATTTACGACATCACATTAGAGACCTCAATAATAACAGTATTTCTCCACTATTTAATAGACGTTATTAAACATAAACCTTCCTCTGGAATCATCCTGTCTATTAAAAAACCGCATCAATAAGGATATAGGGCCAGAGAAAACGACGTTGTTATTATGTACTGATATTGAATAAAAAGACTACTGTAGCAATATGTGTGGTGAAATTGTTCTTATAAAGTGGATAGGTACTCACAATTATCCTGCCCGTTGGAGTGATGACGTCAATGGAACAAAAAATGTTTATTTTAAGCTTGAAGTGGTAAATTCCTTGGCGAATGTCCTTCTGAACTTAGTCAAATAAAGTAGAAGGAAAATAATGGTTTCTTCCATAAATATTTGATTAATGCAACAAACACTCAAGCTTTTGTATATTATTTGTATGAAATAGGTGAGCATCTAAAGAGACAGCCAGCCTATTTTACGGTATATGCAAATGTCGCTTTTAAAATTATTGATTAATGAAACAATAAAACCGGCATAAGTTTTGTTTTATATATGCCGTGACAGTTTATGAATATAAGGCATCTCTTTGACATTGTTATTGAATGTAAACCGATGAGATGGTATTACGTAGGTTTTTTACTTGTTGATTATCTATCTATCTATATATGTAAGGCTTTTCCGTAATAAAGCTCTATTACACTGTTAAATATTAGGTACTAATTAACAGGACATTATTTCGTATACCGTACCAGAATAAAGCATCAAACCATAACATTTGTCTCTATAAAAAACCTTTATTATTTTTAGATTTCAACTCAAGTATTATTAAATCTTGTATTCTTAAATAGGTGATCATAAAACTTGTGAATTCACGTATGCTCTCGAAAAAATTATATAACACTATACTTACTGGAATCAAGGGCTGTGTGATTTTATTATTCCATCAATAAATTATTCTCTTAAGATTAAATTAAAGCAAAAGTACAAAAAAAATATTTTGATGATTCTGCCGAATTTGAGGTCATCGGTATACATGAATAATCAGAAACATAAGAGAGTCTGGTAGGTTATTGACAAAATATAAAAAACGAGCGGCCTGAGTTGGGATCCCTACACCGTGAGTGATTTAAATGAATATGACTCCATCAAACTTATCAGATCACTGAAACTGAAAGCTTCTAGGTTCAGGAGTACTGCAGCAGATTTGAGTTAGCAGTACATTTTAAAGGCTGGTTGTAATTAGTGAGCGCTGCAACTTGTTGATTTCTAATGTTATGGACAAAAGGCATCTTTTTCGGCTTCCGGGTCAACACTCCTCCAACTGTATTCTAACTAATCTGCAATTACCACACGGCAGACATCAACCGATCATAACCAATACAGAAATTCGTCGTGAAATTCCCAACACGAATTATGCTCTTCATAAAGCGACTAATAGAATTAAGGAAGAAAGTCCTGTGTGCAACCGATACCCAGTATCCACATGTACGCACACAGCCATTGAGCAATGTTCCAAATACGTATCAACCAACGAACTCGAGTTAGTCCTCGCTCGGTTAGCTCTCTCGCAACACGCGTACTGTTTAAAATATTGTGTCTGTGAATTGTTTGTAATCGGACGTTATTCAAAACGAGGAGAAAGGTGTATTTCCTATTATTTCACTAGTATTTCTACCTGTTCCGGTATTGTTTGCGGAATACTAGTATCTGCTACTCTTAGTATCGGTCATTCACTTGTACGTAGTAATTTTTAGACTTCAGTGTTGTGTTGCGTTTCTAATGTTGTCGATTACGTCTGAAATATATTGGAATACAATTTCCCTTTTTGCTTATGCATCAATGTGCAATTGTTAACGCAGGGTTATTTGAAACTTAAACTATATAAGTACTCAAAATATTTATTTCGTTGTCCGATGCGTATTATTTTATTTTATTGATATCGTTTTATGAAAAGGAAATTAGTTTAGGAAAATTAAACTGTATATGGGTTATCAGCAGCCTAAACTCGAATCGCTCTATTATTTGTGAGTTGGTATTCCTTTAAACGTATGAAATCTAGAGTCTTTTAGTGCTTTTTATCCCTAAATTTTATTTTATTTTACCATATTGCCTACACTCATTTTGATGACCCATTTAGGTGTAATGCTTGAGATGTCGGCTACTACACCAAGGGTTCCGGGGTCGATCCCCGGGAGGTACAAATATTTGAGTGCATGAACATGTTTGTTTGTATTGGTCTGGTTGTTTTCTATGTCTAATATGTATGTACTTACAAGTAAAGTATGTATGTTTATAAAATAATATAATATCCGTTGTTTATATATTACAAGCTAATGCTTAGTTTGGGACTAGATGGCGCTGTGTTAGTGAATATTTATTTCATTTTTATTACTTGTCCTATTCATCTACTTATTATATTAATTTGTGTTCATAGAAGTATTGTTTGGAAAAACACCAAATGTAATGTTAATTGTTACATAAATTTTAAATGCGTTTGCGTGGACAAGGTAATCAAATTGATGTGTTTAATATATGATTCAATCATTTTGCCATTACTTTAATTAGGAACCGGCACAACATTTCTATTTTATTAGTTTGCGTGCAATAATTGATTATTCGATATTTTACATATTGGTAAAAACCTTTATTTAAAATAATTGCAAAATAATAATTTTAAATTAAAATACAAAACTCTACCGTGCAAACATTTTTTACGGTATTGCAGGCGGGAGACAAACAAATGGCAATAATATTTATTTTAATATTTTGCTGGGGTCACACTAGGGCTTAACGTCTCACGCCAATGTACTTTAAATGCAAATATAAGAGGAGACAACCCTATTTTATATATCAAGACACACGTGCGATCGTAGGATGCCCTCCGGACGGTGGACCGACGACTTGGTCGCTGGTGGAGGCTGGATGAGAAAAGCTGAGGGCCGGGATATCTGGCGCAAAATAAAGGAGACCTTTATCAAGCAGTGGACTGCAATAGGTTTCAGAGAGAAGAGAGTTACATAGTATCACCTCTCCCTTATATGTATAAAGGAGTCAATGTCGTCCGGTGATAGTGTAGCTTTCTAATGGTGTAATTTTTAGTATTTGTGCAAAATCTTGCTTTAAATATCCGACTTAGCTTTTTTTACCTCAACTGAATTGAAACTATGATCGACCTTTAATGTAATAATAGACTTCCGCAAATTAACCATCAAGTAAGTGATGTTGCAAAACAATATAAATCATTGTTATCATGTTGGCAATAACAAATAAACCATTTTATCGGAACATTGTATAAAACTTATGCAAAAGGAAATATCATATTAGGAAATTTAAGTGCTTATTTGGTAATTTGGTTTGGTGTGCATTCAATTATATTTGAGAAAGTTCATGTCTTTATATTTAGATAAATATTTCATTACTAATACATATATATAACGGTGTGGACTGTCGCCTTCCTACCGGGAGGGCTGAGATTCAAATCCCGACACGTACCAATGTATTTTCGAATTCTCGAAAATATATATACGTTATCCGACGCTCTTACGGTGAAGGAAAACATCGTGAGGAAACCTTCATGCACGCCTGCGAACAGATTCGAAGGTTGTGTGTGAAGTCATCCAATCCGCGCTGGGCCCGCGTGGACGACTAAGGCCTAATCACCCTATACGCGTAGGCTCGTGCCCCTCGGTGGGGACGTTTAATGAGCTGATGATGATGATGACTTATATCTACATGTATTTCGACTCAAGGGACCTAATTAGCTACGAGTATGTACATATTACATATATATGACAAGCGAATAATAAGCAGGCACTAACTCATAATCATAACATATATTACAGGTAATCGTGCCAGGGTAGTTATGTTTGAAAATATATAGCTATTAAAGGAATTAAGTAGACTTAAAATAGGAAGGAAGTAGTAAAAGTTTGAAAGAAGTAGGAAGAGGTTTCAATTTGCTTCGTAACTTTAATATAAGAATAGTATTTGAAATTCCTAGTAAAATATTGTTTAGTGAAATTTTGAAGTATTTTACTTCTAATTGGTTTTCAACTTATTTATATTTTCTATTACTTCATTCATATTAGTTGTGATGTCATCCGACACGTAGAAATAATAACTCATACATTAAAAGACCTATTAAAGCAGGAAAACAAAAGCCTAAAATCATAAAATATATCATCTTTATTGGTGATCAATGTCATTCTTGTGTAATATTGCGGCAGCATGCCTCAGATTATAAAATTTAGCACTTTGCTTATATAAATGGTAGTAGAGTAGAATATAGAGCGTCGTTGGCTCATTGGTGTGGACTGTTGACTTCCAATCTAGAGGGCGCAAGTTCAAATACCAATGCATTTTCGAATTTTCTAAAATGTTCGTTTATCCGACGCTCTTACGGTGAGGGAATCATTGTGAGGAAACCTGCGTACGCCCGCGAAGATATTGAATATCTTTTGTTAGTTTCTGCGTGAAGTCGGCCTATCCGCACTGGGCCCGCGTGGACGACTAAGGTCTAATCACCCATTACGTGTAGGCTCGTGCCCCTCGGTGGGAACGTTTAATGAGCTGGTTATGAAAGATTCAAATTTGCTTAGTATAACATTAGTAAAGAGAAGGAGTACAATATATTAGGAGTTTTGCAGGTTTCTTGATGTACCGCTGAAATTGAAATAAAATCAAGCTAAAAATAAAGTCCTATTATTTTTGACACTTTCATGTTCCTATTTTCCTCCATCATCTTAAAAATACTTTGCTAGGCAAATACTTTTACAGGTCAACCCTTACCATTAGTCCTTAAATAGGTCGGCTTGTATTTTAGGAACTAGTATATATTTATTTAGTAAAATGTCTTGTTATATTATTTGACGACCCATTTGGTGTTGCGGTTGAGAGATCAGCTGCAACACAAGAGTTCCGGGTTCGATCCCCGGGTAGTACTAACATTTATGTGTACGAAAAGTCTGTTTGTGATGGTTTGGGTGTTTTCTATGTATAATATGTATGTATTTACAAAAACAAAAAAATATATATAAGTATGTTTATCCGTTGTTTAGTACCCTTATACAGGCTTTACGCTTAACTTGGGGCTATTATTTTAAGATGATCGGAAAACATATTTTTGTTACAGGAAAACATATTGTTATTAGTGTTAAAGTATTTGGCGAATAGAAAAAGACCAATTAATTTAAACAATAGTACAATGGTGTATTCACAAATTTTTAATTAAAAGATACTATTGACATTTGGGTCGCGGAACTATGTGCTAATGAGGTAATCGATAAATCAGAATGAAGCGGAATTATAATATGAATATAACAAATATATTTATTTAGTATTCATTTTCATTTTATTCATTTATATTTGTAACATACAGTACAATAATAATGTTGTGAGAGGTGATAATAAAGTTGTAAATACGCCTTTTTAAGGCATTGTGATGAGATTAATATAATAACAATACTTAATCTATATTAAATTAAATTTTACAAGCATTTAAATTACATAATAACGATTATATTAATCTATATTTCAATTAAATTATATTAAAATAATTTTCAATAATAACTAGTGTATTGAATTTAATTATTATAAGTATCATTTTATTACCTATTATTAAAGGAGGCTAATATCTACAGGGACGTTCCCCCTTCTCCTCTCTTTTATGGCTTTTGAGGCCGGTTCCCGAAAAAAGAAAAATGAAAGATTTTTTGTTTGTGACTAACAGCCTTATACCAATGTACAGCTTTCTACCTTAAAAACTGCGAAAAATCGGATATGATACTCCCTCCCCTATTTGAAGGGTTTGGGGGTGGATTTTTGAAAAAAAAAATATGCCATATTTTTTTGTTTCTGACAAATAATCCGCATTCCAAATTTCAGCGTCGTACAAAAACAAAAAATTGTGGAATGTTCCATACAAACTTCCAACCCCCATTTTAGGGAAGTGGGGGTTAAAACGAGACAAAAGTAGCCTAAGACTTATTCTAGGTTACCTTCTATCAACATACCAAGTTTTAATAAAATCCGTTCAGCCGTTTAGGCGTGAAAGCGTAACAAACAGACAGACAGAGACTCTTGCATATTTATAATATAAGTATGGATATGGATGTTACCCTCTTGATAATAAATGATAAGCTTGTTTATTAAATTATGTACAAAGGCGAACTTAATGCCAAGTGGCATTATCTACCAGCTAACTTTTGGGTATGCAGAGAAAGACAAAAAGGTGCGGCGAGAAAAGAAGAGAGAAAAAAAGTTTGACAGTAACTTGTTCTTATATGAGTCAACACTTTCTGATTCAGAAATCACTCACAAAAGCAATCAGCCATTTGAAGCCATTGAAGAAGACCTAGTAAGTATGAGGCATTATTATACAGACACTGAAGAATGATTTTAAACTCTGTGTCATAAGCTAGAAAATTGTTTTTATGTCACAGAAATATGTAACAGTGTCCATAACATCAAATTCATTCTCTCTCAGTCTTTCACATTCGCGGCATATCTCCATAATTATAAGCGCTAATATAGGAAACAGTATTACATGCAACGAATTGCATAAGTGCAATTACCTTGCGGGTATGCACTTTTGTTGCGATGCATTTATTCGCACAGTAGTTGTTTACGTATTTGCAAGTTGTAGTTGCATGACTTTTTTGGTTTAAAGAGAAACTTTAAGGAAAAATCGATAAGTGACAAAGTGATTAGTAATAAGACTAATAAGCGACAGTATTAAATGTGTAATTAAGGTTTATTTATAAACGCGCTGAAATCATAAGTGTAAATACTTTTCATTAATTACAAAGTTACAGAAGAACTTCTGAAGTATTTGTCATCATCATCATCATCAGCTCATTAAACGTCCCCACCGAGGGGCACGAGCCTACCCGTATAGGGTGATTAGGCCTTAGTCGTCCACGCGGGCCCAGTGCGGGTTGGATGACTTCACACACAACTTCGAATCTCTTCGCCGGCTTGCATGAAGGTTTCCTCACGGTGTTTTCCTTCACCGTAAGAGCGTCGGATAACGTACATATATTTTCGAAAATTCGAAAATACATTGGTACGTGTCGAGATTTGAACCTCAGCCCTCCCGGTAGGAGGGCGACAGTCCACACCATTGAGCCACCGACGCTCCATTCTGAAGTATTTGTCATACCTATAATAAATTATTTCCGAATTCGAGCGTTGGAAATTTTCGTGTTTTTTTTTGTACGGCCTCTAGAATGGAAGACAATGAATATAAATTAGGATCGCAATAATGTTACATATCCTTCGGTCTAAGTATTGAAATGGAATTTACGACTTGAAAAGGAATTTAAATATGTCCTGATAATGAAATTTATTTATCAGAAATAAAAGTAAGGAAAAAAAAAATGTCAACATCAAATTTATTATTTTTAAATCACATACACTGCTAGATAACAAATTGGCGTAAACGTAGTTATTATAGCAGTTATCAAGCATTGACACACATTTGCAATGATTATAGGCACAGTAGACTTTAATTCAGTAGCCTTACTATACTTATAAACTTATTAAATAATAAATCCAATGTTGCATAACGTCACAAAAAACATTTCAAAAAAGGTCTTGGTCTCTTTAAGGTAAAACAGCCGAACTATAAGACTCTCCTCTTATGGCCTTATTTTTTATGTCGTCAGAAAATCAATCTGCAGAATTGTATGTTTTTTAAAATATTTTTGTTAATCACATATGAAGTGTTAGACGTTATTGGCACAAGCATACAAATTTTAGGTCCTACTCTTTCACTGTGATCTTAAATAACAAACGAGTCTCTGGTGACATGTCAATTCTAAGGTCGCCGCTGAAGATTCTGATCTTAATACTCGTACCCTCATAGTCGTAGTACATAAAGTGATGGACAATACCCCACGTGTAAGAAGGGAACATGTATCCCCACAAAACTTTCGGTCATAATTTCTCTTTAATCTATTGCATCTGTTGCTGGACGTAGGTCTTCCACATTTTGTGACAGATATCCCGGTTCTCTGTTTTTCTCATCAAGACTAACAGCGACCATTTGCAAGTCGTCGGTTCATGGGCTGGAAGGCATCGTACAGTCAAGTAATAGTCGACACTAGGCATTCAAAACTCAGTTCTCAGTGTAGAGGTAGTACCATTTCAATTTATACGATGATTTCGAGGCCGTTCAACGTTTGAAGGATTAAGGCTTACTACGACGAATCAGGTTTCTTGAGATTGTCACTAGCCTTGACAAAATTGGATAGTGTATCCGAATGTACTATGTTACATTGCAGGATACTTTAGTTGATTCGAATCATATAAAGTTTCAAGAGTATTTATTGAATACAAGATTGTTTTATTAAAAATTTAATTACACCGATACATTGGTTTTAAATGTCATCATCAACTCATTAAACGTTCCCACCGAGGGGCACGAGCCTACCCGTATAGGGTGATTAGGCCTTAGTAGTAATGTATCAACTGTTAAATTCAAAAAGACTAAAAGAGCTTGTATGAAAACATTGATGGATGTGAATGAAGCTAGGGAAGTATGTCAGGACCGCGCAAAGTGGCGATCCATCATCTATGCCTACCCCTCTGGGACCAAGGCGTGAGATTTATTTATTTTCATTTATCTGTTAAATTCAAACCAAACTTTATTTAAATAAATATTTTACAAATAACTTTGAATTAACGTGTGGATTGTTGAATACTTTGGGTGAGCTTCGTTGGAGTGCTTGTTGAAGACATATAATTAATTTTTCGGTATATTATCCTCATTGTCATAATTTAAACCGAGTAGTTTATTTCTGGATGCTTAACTTGGGGCTAGATGGCGCTGTGTGAATGTCAGTGGATATTTTTGTATATATTTTTTTTATTTATAATCAACTGAAGCTACTGATAGTTATCAGTACTATGGCATAACAATATGCTTCACTCGTAACGTTTCGCAATGCTCTGTTATCTCACATAATGCATTATAGTATGATAACGAGTCCAAATATTATTTAACTTCCATTACTGGCTTTAAACAGTTCGATCAAAACTTAACCTAAACGTGGACCGTAATGGACGGAATTTTTGGCATCTGGCCGCGACCTTGTGACAAATATATTTAGGACTAGCTGGGCCCCGCGTTGTTACGCGCGGTATAAGATATTCTCCCGAAGTTAAACGTAGCCGAAGTGTTTGGTTAGGGTGTCTTCTAAATTAACACATAATTTTATTGAAATTGCTTCGTCAGGTCACGTTATACTTACTTTACTTTAATTTTCTAAAATTAAAGGTTTTTTTTAAATATAAAAGTAGCTTCAGTTTTTAATTCTTTCATCAGCTACCAACAACAGTCCCGTCAAAACCAGTCCAGCCACATCAGGTTATCCGGAACAATAGACAGACAAAAATAAAATAAAATGTGAGTGCATTAATTAAAAACGTTTATTTTAATATTACAAAAACAGACACTTTAATTTTATTCATATGTACGGATAAAGTAAATACATATCGTAATGGGCGATAATGATATGTGCCACAAAATGAAAAATGTGATAAACTTGAATTTTAAGGGTCAGACATGATATACAGGTCGTATACAAAAAGGCTTTAATCAAAATACGGTTCTACAAGAAGCAGGTCATGGTCAAAATACAGCCCTAGCATACAAAACAGATCATGATTATTGATTAATATACAGGTTTTCCGAAAAATAAACAAAGCATAAAACTCACAAAAATAGATTATTTTAACTTTCTTAAGATTTTATTATTATAGAATTATGTGTGTTGTGCACATGAGTGTCACTCACTTTGTGTACCCTACTCATAGTTGCTTGTTGTTGCCACTGTTGAACTAAAGTATCATACATAAATTACTTCCACATCTTTACCGGTTTATCGGTTAAGAAAATTGCATTGACATAAAAAAAGTAACGGTTATTTTAATATGATGCAAATAGCCTTTTCGTCTAGCCAATTCTATTTATAGCTTCTAGAATAAATGTGGAACATCTATTTTAAGACTGAAGAACAGTTAGGAAGTTGAACTTTTACCAAGTTTAAGCCGAAAGGAGAGTTCGAAAAATTATTAGTTAAATCTTCTCGTGTAATTAAGCATTATGATTTGCCGAGTCCCTTTTAGTTAAATTTATTTTTTATTGTGTTTTTAATTGAATCAAGATTATAATAATGAGATATTTATGCCTTTTATGTTTATAGTTTTATTGAAATATGGTACTGAGCGTCGGTGGCTCAGTGGTGTGGACTGTCGCCTTCCTACCGGGAGGGCTGTGGTTCAAATCCTGACACGTACCAATGTATTCTCGAATTTTCGAAAATATATGTACGTTATCCGACGCTCATACGGTGAAGGAAAACATCGTGAGGAAACCATGCACGCCTGCGAAGAGATTCGAAGGTTGTGTGTGAAGTCGTCCAATCCGCACTGAGTCCGCGTGGACGACTAAGGCCTAATCACCCTATACGGGTAGGCTCGTGCCCCTCGGTGGGGATGTTTAATGAGCTGATGATGATGGTGCAAAAAATGTTGATTAATATTTACCTAAATAAGCGGCCGTGCCTTATTCCAAGGTGCAGTTGAAGTAGGTAATGTTATTTGATTAAATAAATATCCACTGACATACACACAGTGTCATCTAGTCCCAAACTAAGCTTATAATATAAGTACTAAACAATGGATAAATACACCTATTTGTTTTATAAATACGTACATATAATACATAGAAAAATACCCAGACAAATACAAACAGGCATGTTTATGCACACAAATATATATGTTTGCCCGGGGATCGAACTCGGAACCCTTGGTGTAATAGCCGACGTCTCACCCATTACGGCAGATGGGTCGTAAAAATGGAAAAATCTTGACCATTTTTAATGAGATATCATTGCGATGATATTATATTATAATAATATACCTACTCGGTTTCAATGATTCTGACATGCTGATTGTATGACTCACATTTAATGATATAGTTATTTTTCTGACATGAAGGTTATGTTTGCAGTTAAAATTAACATGTCTCCCTTGACTAAATTGCTCGACTTGTTATCCTATGCCCTTATTCCAGTTTATTATCTTTAATACAGGTTGAAACAATTTTCAATGTTTTTCCTTTCGATTTTATAGGTCACTCGAATACTTACATACACACAATATGATACTGGACTCGTCTACTCGTTTGATTTCCTATGAAAAAAGTAGTACGAGCTATAATAAATTATCCAATTGCTCAATCATCATCAGCTCATTAATCGTCCCATCGATGGGCACGAGCCTCGTATAGGGTGTTCAGGCCTAAGTCGTCCACGCGGGCCCTTTGCGGATTTGCCGAACTCACGCACAACCTTTGAATCTCTTCGCAGAGGTGCGCGGGTTTCCTCATGGTGTTTTCCTTCACCGTAAGATCGTCGGATAACGTACATATAATTTCGAAAAATCGAAAACACATTGGTACGTGGCGGGATTTGGACCTCAGCCCTCCCGGTAGGAGGGCAACAGTCCACACCATTGAGCCACTGCTCTTGCAGTGCTGAATGCAGTGCTTTAATTTAAAGGTTTTTTAAAAGCTTTTATGATACATCTGTATGTATTAGGTTCCTATTAAAACATTCCATAATATGAATACGTCAAATGGATGTCAATGGATCCTTATTCACCCAGTACAGATTTTGTAGCGGGAATGGTATTTTTATTACGATTAATGCAGAGTCACGGTAAAGGCAATTAACCACAACGCCTGCGTTTAAATGCAACTTGACTTAGAACAATGGTGAAAGGGTGCGTGGGCAACAATAGATCCGAAGGCGGCACGGTTACAAAACGGCTGGTATGGCGCCCTTGACTCTATCGCTTATTTGATAGGCGTTTAGTATTTCTCAAGCGATTTTTTTTACAAGTTTATAATAGGTAGGCCACTGACGATCCCATTTGGTGTTGCGGTTGAGACGTCGGCTGCTACACCAAGAGTTCCGGGTTCGATCCCCGGGCAGTACAAACATTTGTGCATGAACATATATGTAATGGTCTGGGTGTTTTCTATGAATAAATTTACAAAAAAAATATATTTATCCGTTCTTTAGTACCCATTGTATTATTGCTTTACGCTTAACTTGGGGCTAGATGGCGCTGTGTTAATGTCAGTGGATATTATATTATATTCATCACATTAATAACTTATGCGTCCTAGTAATAATCTCCTTAACATTTTAAGATACCAAAATGTTCACTATTTATATTATTTAATTTATTCATTGTCACCTATTTTGCATTGAACTTGAAAAGGGCAAAATAAAGTGATAAATTATTGTAAAGAAATTATATTACCATACAACATTTTGAGAAATGTTATAATAATTTAGAATCAATCACTTATTATAAATTATTAATATTTGCATGCCTATGACAGGCAGAATGTAGCATGTACCACTCTACAATATATATAGACACTTTGTAAAACCTATATTCTGTGCAAATAAATAATCTTATCTTATCTTATTACCATACAATAGCTTATTAAAAATATTGTAAGCAGTCGATACCTAATGTTTTAGACTAGTCGTGAAGCAAGGAGTATGACATTAGTTGATTGTCTGACATTTTCAAATATATGAAAATCTTGAATAGAAACACATTCGCTGTGTAGGTGTTATTTATATATTTTGGCATTTTAAAATGTTAAGGAGATTATTACTAGGTAGCATAATTTTTAATGTGATGAATATTATATAAATATCCACTGACATTCGCACAGCGCCATCTAGCCCCAAGTTAAGCGTGAAGCCTGCATTATGGGTACTAAACAACGGATAAACATACTTATATATTTTTTGTAAATTCATACATATTATACATAGAAAACACCCAGACCATTACAGACATATATGTTCATGCACACAAATGTTTGTACTGCCCGGGGATCGCACCCGGAACCCTTGGTGTTGCAGTCGACGCCTCAACCGCAACACCAAATGGGTCGTCAAAATGCTGAATGCTATATTATGTAGTGTCTATGGAAACTTATTACTGTATACAAAAATATTGTTTTTAAGATTTAAGTATTTCTCAAAACCATAGACATCCGAATATACAATTAGACTGGACAAGCCGCCAAGTTTATAGGCAGTCCCAGTGTCGCAATTTCTTTTCGGTTCTTACCTGTGAAAAGTTATTATATTTCTTGGTAAATTTACTGATTCATTGCGATGATGGCATGTTACAATTGCACAGGATGGCATTTTGAAAAAAAACGGTAATTTCTTCTAATATTCGTGCATCTTGACTCGTCTCACAGAGCGTAAATTGGCAGCCAGTGTATGCTCGTTGAGCTTACATTTGTCGCACTTTAAACGCGGCTTGCCCCATCTCCTGTGAGAAATCTGTGCTCAAAACTGTCAGCTGAAAATATTAATTGATTGAATATTTTGTTATATTTACTATAGAATCTAACTACCTTTGAGATATAAAATTAAGTTTCATTATGTTGTTTTCAAAAAAATCATACGGAACCCATAGCGAAAGATTCTTTTAGCGAGTGTTTTAAGTAGCGTTTAAACGAGTTTACAGCCTGTTTCACACACTGCTTAACTAGTTTTGGCAATTTTTGACAATCTGACATTGATGACGTCAGTGTCCTCGTCCTTGATATGTAAAGAAGACGGATATTGCTACTGATAAGAACTGGTTTGGGCTTAAAGACTAAGGTTTCTTTAGATTGAATCACAAACTATGTTGAGAAATTTTCCGCAGTACTAGTATACCGAGATTCGAAATTTATTTTTGCGGTCAACTATCCGATTTATTCTCTTCTCTTCAAGCTATCTCATTCCACTGCTGGACAAAGGTCTCCCTTTTTGCGCCAGATATCCCGGTCCTCCGCATTTCATCCAGCCTCTACCAGCGACCTTTCGCAAGACGTCGGTTTATCGGGCCAAAGAGCGTCCTTCGCTACGCTTGCTGACGACCGACCATAATTGCAATATTTGATACTCTAACGGGTGATGAAAACACAAAACAATTGTAATTATATTTTAAAAAGATATCGTCCAGTCAAATAAGAGTGCTATGCACTTTTGTGTTTCGGGATGAGGGCACTATAGCTAGTGAAATTACCGGGTATAAGAGACCTAACATCTGTTGTCTCGGGTGACGGGAGCAGTGTGACATTATGAGTTGTTGGTTCCTTTAATGTCGTTCTGTTATGGTCAGGCGTATCACTTACTATCAGATGAGCGACCTGACCACAGACATCGGAATATGGGAAATCTGTGGACCTGACCGTCCTATTACCTTCGTAATATAAATAAAAATTCGAGTATAAACTAATATTTATGGCCGGAAAGAAACTTTGCTGTTTATCGTTTAGCCAATTGATATATCATATTGCAAGATTCTAATCGATCGATTTAGTCGAAATGTCTTAATACAACAGAATTTATCGTTCTTTTAATAACACCTATTAGTTTATTATTTAGCGATATTGTCTATGTACTTGAAAATTATTTATTGCAACCATTGTCTATGGTATATAATAATAGACTGCAGTGTAATTGATTACGACTTGGTAAGTAGATTTCTATTGTAAACTCGGTCTTGGTTATGATATAAAAAACTGATAAGAGGTAATTCGTCACTGGTGGAGGCTGGATGAGAAAAGTCGAGGACCGGGATATTGCGCAAAATGTGGGAGACCTAAGTGTGTGTGTGTATGATCTAGCACACACACACAAATGCAGAAAATAGTTCCTTTCCATCTTCTGAGTAGAGAGTCCTTAAAAAGTAAACTTTTCAAATATGGAATTATTACGCCCGTAGCCTAGAATACAATAGAACTACACTCATGCATTGGTCTTTACTTAAAAAGAGTTAGGAAGGGATGCCGCTGTCTATCGTATATAGCGCTTTCCATTCTAACTTAATTTAAGTAAAGATGAATGTAGAGTCTCGTTCCAGAATACAGGCCTTAGTTCGTATATGGCAAATATGATTGAAATATATAAATTGAAAATTACACAGCACTATCTAGCCCTCCAGATTTGGCAAGGAGCTTGTGATATGAGTGCTAAATAACGGATAAACATATATACAAATTTTACTAGTTCTGCTGTTATGAGATTACAAAAGCAAGCATAAGAACTAAATAATTACCGTAATTAAAATAAGTGTGTCACACGCGCATCTGTGCAAGAGTCATTTTTAAAGGGTCGTTTTCGGCAACTGATTAAATGTTAATTATCGTATGACGAAATGGGTGTACAATTGAAATGTTAACCTTATAAGTGCAAAGGTCAGGAAGACCAGATGACGTAAGGCAAACC